>CAJQZJ010012348.1:5845578-5863833 GCA_907164525.1 Lophiomys imhausi | reverse complement strand
CTTCCTTCCTTCCTTCCTTCCTTCCTTCCTTCCTTCCTTCCTTCCTTCCTCCCTTTCTCCTTTCCTCTCCCTACCTGCATTTTGTATCAACCTTCCTGCATGACTTCTTGTGAATGTAGCTTTATATAATTGGGCTACTTTCTCAGTTTCTCTATCATCCAATTAATTGACACTCTGTTATATTATTTGTTAAACAGGGTTCACAACACAAAAATGGATCAGTTATTTTTCTACTCTTAACCCATTAATATAATCTGGCTTCCCCCAAGTGTAAATCCCAGAAATACTTGCATTTTTGTGGCTTCCCTGTTTCAGTTGCATCTTTCCTGGTTTCTCCTGCCTCTACCTGTTGCTGAATCCATCTACTTCCTCTCTTTAATTCTTCCTCCACTGGAGGGCAGGAAATCCAGTCCTTTTCTCTCCCCTGTTCAGTGATTGGCTGTAAGCTGATTTATTGGCATATCAGGGGACAATTGGGGAGAAGTGCTTACACAACATTCAGACAGGAAAATATGCCTACAAGGATTGCAACCAGATATAGAAGGGGAACAATAATCAGTATTTGAATTTACACAGTAACTTTATCCCTACATTTTTTTTCTTCTTGCCCCCCTCTCTCTCTCCTGCTATAGCTGAAGAGTAAACCCAGAGACTTACAGATGCAGCAGGAATGTTCTACTTCTGGACTACATCCCAATGCTCCTTTATATATCTGAAGGATCTTCTTAATGTATATAAATAATGTACATGTACCAAACACTGGGCATGGTGGTACATGCCATTAATATCAGCACTTGGGAGGCAGAGGCAGGCAGATCTCTGTGAGTTTGAGGCCAGCCTGGTTTACAAAGAGAGTCCAGGATAGCCAAAGCTGTTACACAGAGAAACCCTGTTTTGAAAATTCTAAATCTAAATATATATATGTTAATCAGAGGAGAGTAATTGCACACACATCAGGGACTCAAGGAACATAGATACACTGGCAAATATGACTAGAGATTCAAATGTTGGGTTTGGAAAACAAAAACATATTCAACCAGACAAGGTAGGCCTTGTGTTATTATGGACAGACCTGGTATTCCATGTAAGCTCTGAATGTTCTTTCCTGGAAACAACCAACCAAACAAACAAAACAAAGCAAACCACCCCTCAGTTCCTATTAAAACCAAAATTGTTAAACAGGTAGGCAATATTCTTTGGAAAGTTGTCGTCAGGTGGTTCCAACTGGCCTTCAGAGTAGTGGTTTCAGAGACATCATGTGTGGTATTAAAATTACAAATTGTCTGTGATCAGTGCTGATGGTCCTAACTCTTGCTTTTCCATCACTTGATTTCTGAAAACTCTCATTGCTCAGGTAGGCTTGCTTGCATCCTTCCCTGACTGCTTGGTCTTTATAGAGAACTTCATTAACAATAAAAACAAGAATTATATGGTGTTCACATTTCTTAAAATGCTTTAGTATCTATTAGCATATTTAATCACCCCAGTAAGTCAGTAAAATAGCACCTGATGATTTCACTCTTCGACACAAAGATTTTGAGGCTTAAAGGTTAAGGCACATGATTAAGGGCATCATTTTTTTGGGGGGGGGGGAATTTTAACCCTTTATTTATTTATTTATTTTAATAATTTATTTTTTATTTCTTCAAGTTACATCTCAATCACAATCCCCTCCCTACTCCCCCCCTCCAGTCTCACCCTTCCACCCTCCTCCCCCTCAATCCCCCATCCTCTTCCCTTCTTTTTTTTTTAGTTTAAGGTATTTCTTTTTTTCCCCCCAACAGCTCTCCCTTTCAGTCCAAAAAATGGTTCTTTTTCTTATAACTATAAATACAATACAAAACAACAGAAATAAATAGGCCACAATTATAAGAGTTATATGGCTTAGCATACATTCCCAATGTCCAGTCCATATATATTTGGCACATGATTCAGCAGGGATTTAAGCCCAAGCCTCGTCATTCCAGAGGCTGGGATGCTACCAATTTATGTGGATATTTTAAGAACTAAACTTTGTAAACTTCCTAGCCATTATTATAATTAATTATGATTGATTTCTATGATTATGATTATTTCCATGAGAAATAATGTGTGTCTCAAATATATTTGGACAACAATATACAAGATATCCAAATCTATGTTATTAGTGGTATATATTTGAATATCAAATACTCTATCAAGAAAATCACAATGTTTTGACTCAGAACTTTCCCAATTTCAACTATCATTTGTTAGTATGGAGTACTCACTTCTACAAAATGTGATACTAATATCTCATAAAAAAAAAAACCTGGGGAAATATTGCCTCATCTTATATTCTGACACTTGACCTTTCAGAATTAAATTTTATCTTCTCTGTAGAGTGGCACATAATCGTTAGTTGTGTTTGGGGAAGGACTGTGGCTAGCTCGAGGGACTTTTAATATTACTATATGTTAAGCACACAAGAGCTAACCTCTCTCCATGATCAGTGACTGATGAAAGAGACGCACCAAAGGGAACAGGAACATAGACTTTTTTCCTGTTAATGAGACACTTTGCCCTAGTGGTGCTGCCTTGTAGACCCCGATGAATGAGGAGACTCTTGGCCCTCATATGACTGCTGAACTGGGGCAGGGGACTGTTGTGTAGGGACACTCCACTCCAGAGGAGTGGGATGGAAGGGATAGGGGGTAGAGGGTGGGAAGGCGGGACTGGGAAGGGTTGAAAGAGGACACTGTGATGGAGAGGTAACCTGAAGCAATAAATAAGTAAATTAAAAAAAAAAGAAAGAAAGTGACTTCAGTATTTCTTAAAGGTATTTTGTAGCAAAATACCCAGGCCTGATGGTCCATGATGATTTGTATATCCCTTGTATTATCTTTCTCTTTTTACATTGCAATCTTCAAACTTTCCTGTGGGCACTGATTATTTATTAGGCTTTGCAACCATCAATAACTTCCTCTTATAAAATGGGCATCTTTGAATCAAATTATTTGTGGCATGGTGTCTATCAGTAGCTGTTCAGATTAAGAAACAGTAATAAGAAATTAATTATCTAACACAGCTGGAGAGGAAACAGAAAAATAAAGATGGAGAATGTTAAGAAAACATGGATCAAGTTGCATCTAATGAGAATGTCAAAGATCTGTTTCACATTATTTTTCTTTTTTAATCTCTCTGTTCAAAGTAGTCTTCTCAGTGACATTTTATGTCAAAAAGAAATACAGTAGACAGTCCCTTATCAGCCGTTTCACTGCCTGGGCATTGTGTAAGATAAATCAATTGTGCAAGGATGAAGCAGAGAAGGGGTTAACTTTATACATTTTCTTGGATGTCTAAACCTGAATCGTTAAAGGTGATATCCTTCACCATGTCACTTAGCCTTGAAGTATCAACACCTTGTGTGTCGGAGAGTGAATTATCATTTATAAAGTGAATGAATGAAGTTAAGTGAGGTGTCTACAGGGACTTGGGAATTCAGAGTAAAGTTTAGAAAATTTCATGTTTGCTAGGCTCAGCAGTGGCCATGTACTCTATAAAATACATGCGCTATTATACATCCAAATCTCTGTTATTAGAGGTGTGTATTTGACTATCACCACTAAAATGGAACAATAAATTCTTATGAGGTGGTGACCTGGGAATGATTCACGGAAATGACAATGAAATTTTCGATTAAAGGTGGATAGAACATCTGTTCCTGCCTTCCATTTGGCTCTCATCTTCTGCCCTTCTTACCTTCACTTACCAGTTTTTAGCCACAATGGGTGTTTCTGACTTCCACCTCAGGACCCTTGCACATATTATTTCTTCTTCTTGAAATTGTTACTTCTCTCTTTACATCTACCTTGTCCTACTTGCTTTTAATTCTCAGCTTAGAGAAGCCTTTGTGATTCTCTTGATGCCTGTGATATATAAATTACAACTGTTAGATTTTTAGTTTTCATATGATACTATCAAATGATATATTGATGCTTTCATCCATGGCATATACCATGGTTTTTCATGTGGGATTAAAAAATATTTATTTATTCATTTAACATCCTATTCACAGTCCTCTCCCTCCTCTCCCAATCCTACCCTCCAGCCCTCTGCCCTCATTCTCCCTTGTCCTTCTTCTCAGAGTAGGACCCTCACACTATCCCATCCCAGTACTTCATGTCACATCAGAACTAACTGCAACCTCTTCCACTGAAGCCAGTCAATTCTGCCCAGTTAGAGGAAAGATATACAACTGTAGACGACAGAGTAAGTGTAAGGTATAGAACCTGCTCCAATTGGTAAGGAGCCTAAGTAAAGATCAGACTGATCCTCAGTTTCATGAGTGTTTGGGACTTGGGTTCAGTTCATGCATTCTCTTTGGCTGATAGTTCAATCCCTGTGGAGCCTCATAGGCCTGAGTTAGTTGCCTCTGTTGGTCTTGTTGTGTAGTTCTTATTCCATTCTAGTGCCTATGTCTTCCCCCAACTCTTCCATAAGACTCTAAGGTCTCTGATCAATGTTTGGCTATGGGTCTCAGCATCTGTTTTGATCCTTTGCTGGATGGAGCCTCTCAGGGGACAGTAATGCTGTGCTCCTGTCTGCAAGCATAGTGGAACATCATTAATAGTATCAGGGGATGGCTTTTTCCCATAGGTTGGGTCTCAAGCTGGGCCAGTCATTGGCCAGCCATTCCCTAAATCTCTGTCCCATCCTCATTCCTACGTGTCTTGTAGGAATGGTAGATTTTGGGTCAAAGGTTTTGTGGGTAGGTTGGTGTCCCCCTCCCTCCACTGGCAGTCCTGCCTGTCTTTAGGAGATGGCCACTTCAGTCTTCAAATCCTCTGCTGCTATGATTCTTGGCTAGAGTCATCCATATAACCTCACAGTAGCCTACCCCATCACAGGTGTCCAGTTTGTCCCAGAGATACTGCCCCCATCACTTTCCCCTTTTCTCACCCATTCCTACCACCTACTA
This sequence comes from Lophiomys imhausi, assembly GCA_907164525.1. Lineage (NCBI taxonomy): Eukaryota > Metazoa > Chordata > Mammalia > Rodentia > Muridae > Lophiomys > Lophiomys imhausi. The sequence continues at coordinate 5,858,894 of CAJQZJ010012348.1, read as the reverse complement.
CCATGTTTCCTCCCACTTGATCCCCACCCTCATTCACCTCCCCATCCCTTTTTCCACCCAGTTCCCTTCCTTCATTTGTTTCCTGTGTTGATATTTTACCTCTTCTGAATGAGATTCAAGCATCCTCCCTTGGGCCTACCTTGTTGGTTAGCTTCTAATATAGGTTTTCCTGTATTATATGGCTAATATCCTCTTATAAATGAGTACATACCATCTGCATCTTTTTGGGTCTTGGTTACCTCACTCAGGATGATCGTTTCTACTTCCATACATTTGCCTGCAAATTTCATGATTTCCGTGTTTTCATTAGCTGAGTTGTAGTCCATTGTATAAATAAATGTACCAAATTTTCTTTATACATTCTTCAGTTGAGGGACATCTAGGTGGTTTCTAGGTTCTGGCTATTATGAATAAAGTTGCTATGAACATAGTTGATCAAATGTCCTTGTCATATGATGATTAGAGTATATGCCCAGGGGTGGTATAGTTGGGTCTTGAGGAAGAACTATTCTCAATTTTCAGAGGAAGCACCAAATTGATTTCCAAAGTTATACATATTTGCATTATCACCAGTAATGGAGGAGCATTCCCCTTGCCCTACATACTCAGCAACATTGTCACTTGAGTTTTTTATCTTAGCCATTCTCACAGGTGTGAGATGGAATCTCACAGTCGTTTTGATTTGCATTTCCCTGATAAGTAAAAAGGTTGAACATTTCTTTAAGTGCTTCTCAGCCATTAGAGATTCCTCTGTTGAGAATTCTAGGTTTAGCTCTGCACCCTATTGTTTAATTGAGTTATTTGGTTTGCTGGTGTTTAATTTCTTGAGTTCTTTACATATTTTGGATATTAGCCCCTTGTCAGATGTAGGGTTGGTGAAGATCTTTTCCAAATCTGTAGGCTGCTGGTTTGTCCTGTTGACAGTGTCCTTTGTTTTACAGCAGAGTTTCAATTTTATAATGTCCCATTTATTAATTGTTGATCTTAGCACCGGAACTGTTGGTGTTTGCTTGAGGAAGTTGTCTCCTGTACTTACTTGTGAGTTCAAGGCTCTTCCCCACTTCCTGTTCTATTAGATTTAGTGTACTCAGTTTTATGTTGAGATCTTGGATCCACTTGAACTTCAGTTTTGTATAGGGTGATAAATATGGGTCTATTTGCATTCTTCTACATGCATTCATCCAGTTAGACAAGAATCATTTGTTGAAGATACTATCTTTTATTCTATTGTGTGGTTTTTGGTTTCTTTGTCAAAAATCAGGTGTCCATAGGCATGTGTATTTATTTCTGGTCTTTGATTCGATTCCATTGATTTGACCTGTCTGTTTTTATGCCATGTTTTTCTTTTTTAATTGCTTTGTAGTACAATTTGAAATCAGGGATGGTGACACTTACAGAAGTTCTTTTGTTGTACAAGATTGGTCTTGCTATCCTGTTTTTTAAAACGTTTTTTTTATTAATTTGCTTATCTTACATTCCAATCACCATCTCTCTCCTTGCTCCCAGTCCTACCTTCCCACCCACTTCCCACATACACTCCCCATCCAGTCCCTACCCACTCTGGCATATCAAATTGCATTAATACTACGTGTCTCTAATTCCACTGAGGCAAGACAAGGCAGCTCTGCTAGGAAAATGGGATCCAGAAAGAGGCAACCACGTCCAAGTCAGAGACAGTCCCTTCTCTAGTTATTAGGGGATCCACTTGTGGGCCAAGCGGTTTCATGTGTGTAGTGGGCCTAGGACCAGCCCATGCATGTTGCTTGGTTGGTTGTGGTTCCGTCTCTATGAGCCCCCTTGTGTCCCAGTCAATTGGCTATGTGGGTCTTCTTGTGGGTTCCTAAATCCCTCCAGATACCTCAACACTTCTTTAACTCATCCTCAAGACTCCCTAATTTTTGTCTAATGTTTGGATGTGGGTCTCTGCATCTGTTTTCATTATCTGCTGGATAAGACTTCTCGGATGCCAGTAATGTTGGGTCCTTGTCCAGATCCCTCCCTCCATCCACTTCTGATATCTATTTTATCTCCCCTAGTTAGAGGGATTCAAGCATCCTCCCTTTTGCCCTACTTCTTAGTGAGTTTCTTTGTGTGTGTGGATTGTAGCATGGTTATCCTGTTTGTCATAATCGCTTATGAGTGAATAAATAAAATGAGTCTTGGGCCTGTGTTACCTCATTCTGGATGATCTTCTCTGGTTCCATCCATTTGCCTACATTTCATGATATCCTTGTTTCTGATAGTCGAGAAGTACTACATTGTGCAGACATACCACAATTTCTTTATTCATTCCTCAGTTGAGGGACATCTGGATTGTTTCTAGTTTCTGTCTAGTACAAATAAAGCTACTATGAACATAGTTGAGAAAATGGGTGATGCATGTTTAAGCTATATGCACAAGAGTAGTATAGCTGTGTCTTGAGGAAGAACTATTCCCAATTTTCTTAGAAAGCACCAGATTGATTTCCAAAGTAGTTGTTCAAGTTTGCACTTCCTCCAACAATGGAGGAGTGTTACCGTTTCTCCACATACTCCCCAGCATGTGGAATCACTTGAATTTTTTATCTTAATCCTTCTGATGGGTGTAACCCTGAATATCATAGTCATTTTGATTTGCATTTCCCTCATGACTAAGGATGTTGAGTATTCTTTAAATGCTTCTCACCCATTACATAGATTCCTGTGTAGTGAATTCTCAGCTTAACTCAGTACCCCACTTTTTCATTGAATTATTTGGTTTGTTGGTATTCAATTTTTTGAGTTCTTTATATATTTTGGATATTAGCCCTCTTTCAAATTGGGGTTAATGAAGATCCTTTCTTAATCTGAAGGCTACCATTGTGTTGTGTTGACACTGTCCTTGACTTTACAGAAAATTTTCAGTTTCATAAAGTCTTACTTATTAATTGCTGTGCCTGAGCTATTGGTGTTCTGTTCAGGAAGTTGTATCCTGTGCCAATCAGTTCAAGATTTTTCTTCATTTTATCTTCCATTACATTTAGTGTATCCAGTTTTATACTGGGGTCTTTGATTCTCTTGGACTTAATTTTGTGCAGAGTGATAAATATGGATCTATTTGCATACTTCTAAAGTGGACATCGAGTTAGACCAGCTCTATTTGTTGAAAATGTTTTCTTTTTTCCATTGTATTATTTTTGCTTCTTTGTAAAAAAAAAAAAAATCAAGTGTCTGTAGGTTCTTGGGTTTATTTTTAGGTCTTTGATTCATGTCCAGCCTATCTGTTTTTATGCCAATACCATGCAGTTTTTATTACTATTGCTTTGTAGTAGTTTGAAGTGAGGGATGGTGATATCTTCATAGGTTCTTTTATTGTGCAGGACTATTTTCGCTATCCTGTGTTTTTTATTTTTCCATATAAATTTTAGAATTGTTTTTTCAAGATCTGTAAAGAATTGTGTTGGGATTTTGATGAGAATTACATTGAATGTTTAGATTGCTTTTGGTAAGAGGGCCATTTTTACTATGTTAATCCTACCAATCAATGGACATGGGAGTTTTTTCTGTCTTCTGATATGTTCTTCAATTTCTTTCTTTAGGGATTTAAAGTTCTTGTCAAACAGTTTTTGGGATTTTTTGGGGGGTCACTTATGTATACTATCATTGCCCTGCTACATGTCTGGTGTGTAATCTGCAGTCATCCAAAAAGACTGCCTTAAGATTCTGTGACTGAGACCTGAAAAACAGGTCCACTAAGAGATCCAGAGGGTCAGGTAGACCTTGCAGTTTGTACTTGGAATGTAGGGGGTTTTGTTTTATTTATTTATTTTCTTTCTCCCTAAAACATTATTTATTTATTTGTTTGTTTGTTTGTTTGTTTGTTTGTTTGTTTATTTATTTATTTTTGGTTTTTAGAAACAGGGTTTCTCTGTATATTGGCCCTGGCTACCCTGGACTCACCCAGCCCTTGAACTCATGGAGATCCGTGTGCCTCTGACTCCTAAGTACTGGAATTAAAGGTGTGTGCCACCACACCTGACTTGGTTTATTTCTTTGAAAATTTAAGGGAATGTGTTTTATTCATATTCACCTTTACTGACCTAACTCATTCCAGATCTACATCTTTTCATTACCATCATTCTTTGTATGCTGTTTTTCCCAGTCAAAGCCAATTTATGATACCTAACTATTCTTGGATGTTGGATATACTTTAGGTGCATGATTGACTTATGATGTACTATACTTTTAGAGAAAGGTTAGGTAACTCCCACCAGCTAACACCTGTTCTTTAGCTAGGGATGGAACTTGGTGCTCAACTCCACTTTCCATAGTGGGATTTTGTTTGCCTTGGGCTTTTAGAGGTCTGAGCATGATGCCACACCTGTGGATTCACATGGACACCTGCCCTTCTCTGACCAGAATACAAGGTTTCCTTGTTATTTACTCTTGCTCCCTCTTAATTTTTTCTCTCTCTGTTTTGTAATGATTGCCAAGCCTTTGTCACATATTGGTTCCATATAAGGCTGAGAATTCTGCATTTTCTAATTCTCTAAACCTTGGGAAGTTGTTAATCTCTTTGATGATCATAATCTACTTCAAGCAGAAGTTACTTTGGTGAGGGTTGAAATATACCTTAATCTATGGTTATCATTATACCATTAGGAATTGGTTACATATCATGTTTATTTAACAGAATAATAGTAGTAGGATTTCAGCTAGGTTTTGATCTGTCTAACCACAGGTTTTTTGATCCAATAATGGTGCCAAGTATGAGGACAGATGCCACGATTCTATACATAAAAGACCTTAGATACTCTACCAGAGGACAGGGCTTTGAATGCTAAGTTAAAAGCTATAGTCTTCAATCTTGGGAAAGTGGAACATATGGGCCTTTAGAGCAAAGAAATGGCACATGACAAATAACAGGGACAGGAAGGAGCACTTGGAGGATGGGAGCTATGGCTACAAGAGGCAGAGTGCTGCAGCCATAGTTCATGGAGCCTCAGACAAGGCTTGGTGGTAGAGATGAACCGGCGTGTCACCATGGGGTAGACCCGAGAGGGCCCAGCAATCACTGGAATTGGAGAGAGCTACTAGCTTTGCTTAGCAGTGACATATACATGCCCAGCCTTTCAGTCTCAGACTTTATCTCTCAAATATAAACAATTGCACTGTGTTTGTGATTGGACTGTGTGTCTGTGTGTGGGGGGGGGGAGGAGGATACACATATGCATTTAGGTGCATGTGTGTGTATGTAAAAAGGTCATCGATAAACTTTACATACCATTTTTCAGGTGTCAGCTACCTTGTTTTTTGAAAGGTAGTTTCACATTGGTATAGAAATCTTCAAGCCAGGATAGTTGTCAAAGTACCCCCAGAAATGGATCAATCTTTGTTTTTTCAGTGCTATAAATATAAGTGTGTGCCATAATAAGTGTGGCTTATTTTCATTGATGTTAATGTTTTTTTTAATAAGTACTTTTTTTTTCAAGTTACATCTCAGTCACAAACCCTTCCCTATTCCCCCTTCTTGTCCCACCCTTCCACCCCCTCCCCCACCCCCAACAGCTTCTCTTTTCATTCCAACAAATGGTTCTTTCTCTTATAACAGTAAATTCTATACAAAACAGCAGAATTAAATATGCCACATTTATGAGAGTTAAATGGCCCGGTGTACCTTCCCAATGTCCAGTTCATACATATTTGGCCCCTGACTTTAACCTTCTACCTTCTAACCATCTCCATGAGTTTAAAGTTCTATAACTGACTTAGTTTTCATACTAACTTGCATCACTATTATAACCATCTTCTTAGATCTAGAACGCCCTCTTGATTCCTAAACAACTCAAAATTTAGCTATGAGACTCAAGCTGTCTATTCTTCAACCACCTCAGAGAGCTGAGAAGGATAAATATATCTGATTGTATAGGAAGTGCAGGGCCTGCAGCTTCCAATACTAAGAAATGACAAACCAGTGACTACCTGGACAGTTCCCATTTTCTCTCCGTACATTTCAGCATCAGTCTTCAGCCTTTTGGTCCTGTTTCTCTGACAGACATTTATTGTAGAGCAGGGATTGTGAAGGACTAACCTACCCTGTCTTGGCAGAGCTAGGCTGTCGACTTCCCTGCTACCAAGTTTTGTCCTTTTTGGACAGCAGTCTGTCTGCAGTTGAAGCAAGGAGTTTTTACATGTCAAGAGATAGGCTTGCCACTAATTCAACCATCTCACATTGGAGATTCTTCGATGCTTTTCTTCTACTTGGAGTAGAATAGGGGGTGCTGTCAGGAGCTGATATGTCACGATATCAAAAAAATCTTAATTTAAGACCACATCTTTGAATGCCATATTCTGCAGATCTCTTGGGGTTTTTGAAGATGCCCTATCTATCTCTTGTATTTAGATAAGCAAATGTTGCTTGTCTCTTAACTTGATTACTGAGTAGCTTAGAGAATATCTGTAATAGACTGTCTTAGTAGCTAACAAGGTGTCATGCATGCATGACTAGGGGTTTGTTTTTCTTAACTATCCTAAACAGTTTAAGATGGTTGGTATCAAGAGGCCAGAACTTCACATTTCATTTTTAAGTATCTCTAAGTACGATACCATTAGGAAGCGTTACCTTAAATTTTGCATCAATATACAAAGATCTATTCAAATGTGGCTAAATATACTCTTAATTTTGTATCAATATACAAAGATCAATGGCTATGCAGCCCAATACAATCTTAATATTGCGTCCATATACAAGGGTCAATACCATTGTGGCCAAATATAATCTTAGTTTTGTATCAATATACAAATATCAATACTGACGTAGACCAATACAATCTTATTTTTGCACAATAAACAATGGTCAATACCACTTTAGCCAAATATACTATTAATTTTGTATAAATATACAAGGGTATAAGGGCATATTCAATAATGTGACCTTTCTTCTTGATCCTTCCTGTGCTGTGTCTCGATTTTTCTCTCGTCCGTGCATTCCTACATAGGAGATAAAGAAGGATACAGAAAAGGGAAAGAAGGAATACTCTGGGTCTAACCTCCAAAACCCATTAAACAGGACCATTTAACAACTTGTGATCTCTTCCCCTAAATAATAGTGTTTTCAGTTGTCCTTCAAATATCCGAAAAAAGGGGGGGGTGGAGAAATACCCTCCCCACCCTCTGGGTATGGGACGTCGCTCTCTTAAAATGACTTCCTGCTGATTTGGGTCGTAGTAAAACTCTTTGGGGCCCAAACCAAAATGGAAAAATGGTTAAAAATGTTTATACAATCCTTTTATGTTCAGTCCTTCTGTTCTCAGCTGTTTAGATGACCTAAGGAGTTTGTAGGCAGAAGCTGAACTTCCAGGCTTTACTGAGGTTCTGGCTGGGGCATTGTGTAGGGCTGAACGGTCTTAGCGATATTGAGTTGTTGTGGTTGTAGGCTTTTGATGGAGACATCTATTGAGGAGTCTGTCAGTCTGAATCATCTGGGTCACTCGTCTTCTTTTGGTGTCTGATTCTGATTTCTGCTGAGGTTTCCGTTGTCCAGTTGTCCCTGGGTTCCTTGAATGGATGCTTTGATTCTCCTGGAATGATAAGAACAGAGCCCTGCCCTATTCCTCACTCAGGGACAATCACCCTCTTTTTTTTTGGGTGGGGGTAGGTAATATTTCTCCTGAAGCAAATTTGGTTTTTGACAATATGTAAAGTGTTATCTTTCAATCTGGTTTAAAGAAGAAATTATTTTGTTATTTTGGAGCTAAACCAGCTTTAGTGTATATATTTTGAGGTCTCGAAGGACAATTTGTTTGTGTTGTGTGGGCCTTTTGTAAGTAGCTTTTAAACTTAGGTCCTTCCAAATCCTATGTGTGTGTCTCTGCATTCTAAATATTGGGATCCAAGACCTGTGGTTCCCATCTAAGGGGATTAAAGATGTGTTCCACCACTCCTGGATCAAAGTTTTTCTTTATTTAGAGTTTATTTTGTATCAGGCTGACCTTGAGCTCTGAGATCTGCCTGTTTCTGTCTCTAGTGTGTTGGGGTTAAGGGTGTACTCTTCTTGAATGATGGGATTAAGGGTGTGTACCCTCACCATCCTTTTCCGTGTAACTCTAGAATTTATAAGTTCACTAACACTTTGGTGCTCCTCCCGTCTCTGCTGAAGTTAAAGGCATGGGTTAACACCACATTTCTCCTGTATTTTACCTTAGCTCTACGTTTTTTCGACACTTGGAGGTTCATAAAACCAGGTTGAACGGCTGTGTCCTTTAATTTATTTACAGTGTATTAACGTTGTTATCTGCTTTTTTTTTAATTAGTAAATTTATTTGTTTGTTGCTACAGGTTACATCCTTGACATATTGTCCTCTTTTCCTGCTTCCCAGGCCCACTCTCCCATGCTCTACTCCCTGACCCTTCCATCTTGATCCTCTGGGGTGGAGTGTCCCTGCATACCAGTCTCTCACCACAGATCAGGAGTCATATGAGGGCTAAGGGCATCTTCATACACCGGGGGTCTACGAGGCAGTACTGCCAGTGAAAGGTGTCTCCTTGCTACGGGGGGGGGGGGAACTAAAAAAAAAAAACCAACAGACACACAAACCCACAAGAACAAAGAACAACAACAAAAAAAAATAGAGGAAGAAGAAAAAGAAAAAAAAGGAAAAGGAAAAAGAAAAAGAAATGAAAAAAAAGTTTATGTCCATGTTCCTTTTGGTGTGTTGGTTGTAGTACAGATATCCTGTACGATATAGCTAAAATCCTACTATAAGTGAATAGATGCCATGTGCATCCTTCTGAGTCTGGGTTAGCTCACTCAGGATGAGCTTCTCTAGATCCATCCATTTGGTTGCAAATTGCATGATTTCATTGTTTCTTATAGCTGAGTAGTATTCCATTGTATAGATGTACCACAATTTTTTAATCCATTCTTCAGTTGAGGGACATCTGGGTTGTTTCCAGTTTCTAGCTATTACAAATAAGGCTGCTATGAACATAGAAGAGGAGACTTCCCTATGTCTCCGTGAGGTGTCCTTTGGGTGTATACCCAGAAGTGGTATGGCTGAGTCTTGAGGCAAAGTTATTCCTAGATTTCTAAGACATCTCCAGACAGACCTCCATAGTGGTTACACAAGTCTGCATTCCCACCAGCAATGGAGGAGGGTTCCCCTTTCTCCACACCCTCGCCAGCATGTGCTGTCATTTGAGCTCTTTATCTTAGCCATTCTGACAGGTGTGAGATGGAATCTCAGGGTCGTCTTGAGTTGCATTTCTCTGATGATTAAGGATGTTGAGCATTTCTTCAGGTGACTCTCGGCCATTAGGGATTCCTCCTTTGTGAATTCTCTATTTAGCTCCGTCTCCCATTTTTTGATTGGATTATTTGGTTTCTTGGCATTTAGTTTCTTGAGTTCTTTGTAGATTTTAGATAATAGCCCTCTATCAGATGTGGGGTTGGTGAAGATTTTCTCCCAGTCTGTAGGCTGCCTTTTTGTTCGAATGACAGTGTCTTTTGCCTTACAGAAGCTTTTCAGTTTCATGAGGTCCCATTTATTGATTGTTGATCTCAGGTCCTGAGCTGTTGGTGTTCTGTTCAGGAAGTTGTCACCTGTGCCAATGAGTTCGAGGGTTTCTCCTAATTTTTCTTCTATTATCTTTAGTGTGGCCGGCCTTATGTTAAGGTCTTTGATCCACTTGGAATTAAGTTTTGTACAAGGTGATAGGTATGGGTCTAATTTCATTCTTTTACAAGTGGACATCCAGTTGGACCAGCACCATTTGTTGAAGATGCTGTCCTTCTTCCTTTGTGCGGTTTTGGCTTCTTTGTCAAAGATTAGTTGGCCATAGGTGTGTGGGTCCATGTTTGGGTCTTCAATTCGATTCCATTGATCCACTGGTCTGTTTCTATACCAGTACCATGCTGTTTTTATTATTATTGCTCTGTAGTACAGCTTGAAATCTGGGATGGTGATACCTCCAGATGCTTTTTTATTGTACAGGATTGATTTAGCTATTCTGGATTTTTTGTTGTTCCATATGAAGTTGAGTATAGCTTTTTCCAAGTCTATAAAGAATTGTGTTGGTATTTTGATAGGAATTGCATTGAATCTATATATTGCTTTTGGTAGAATAGCCATTTTTATTATGTTAATCCTACCTATCCATGAGCATGGGAGATCTTTCCATCTTCTAAATGCCTCTTCCATTTCTTTCTTCAGGGGCTTGAAGTTCTTGTTATATAGGTCCTTTACTTGCTTGGTTAGAGTTACCCCCAGGTACTTTATATTGTTTGTGGCTATTGTGAACGGGGTTGTTTCCCTTATTTCTTTTTCGGTATGCTTGTTTGTTGTATAAAGAAGGGCTTCTGATTTTTTTGAGTTAATTTTGTATCCAGCCACCTTGCTGAAGTTGTTTATCAGCTGTAAGAGTTCTTTGGTGGAGTTTTTGGGGTCGCTTATGTATACTAACATATCATCTGCGAATAGGGATAATTTGACTTCTTCATTTCCAATGTTTATCCCTTTGATTTCCTTTAGTTGTCTTATTGCTCTAGCAAGAACTTCAAGTACTATATTGAAGAGATATGATGAAAGTGGACATCCTTGTCCCTGAGTTTAGAGGAAATCTCTTCATTTAATTTAATGTTGGCCACTGGCTTGCTGTATATTGCCTTTATTATTTCTAGGTACGGCCCTTGTATGCCCGTTCTCTCCAGGACTTTTAGCATGAAGGGGTGTTGGATTTTGTCAAATGCTTTTTCGGCATCTAGCGAGATTATCATGTGGTTTTTTTCTTTCATCTTGTTTATATGGTGAATTACATTGATAGACTTTCGTATATTGAACCATCCCTGCATTCCTGGGATGAAGCCTACTTGATCATGATGTATGATATTTTTGATGTGTTCTTGAATTCGGTTTGCTAGTATTTTATTAAGTATTTTTGCATCTATGTTCATGAGGGAGATTGGTCTGAAGTTCTCTTTCTTTGTTGGGTCTTTGTGTGGTTTAGGAATCAGAATGACAGTGGCCTCATAGAATGAGTTTGGCAGTGTTCTTTCTGTTTCTATGTGATGGAAGAGTTTGAAGAGTAATGGTGTTAGTTCCTCTTTGAAGGTCCGGTAGAATTCCGTGCTAATGCCATCTGGCCCTGGGCTTTTTTCGGTTGGGAGATTATTAATGACTGTTTCTATTTCCTTAGGGGTTATTGGGCTGTTTAAGCTGTTAATCTGATTTTGATTTAGTTTTGGTAGGTGGAATGTATCGAGGAAATTGTCCATTTCACTTAGGTTTTCAAATTTGGTGGAGTATAGATTTTTAAAGTAGGACCCGAATATTTTCTGGATCTCCTCGATGTCTGTTGTTATTTCTCCCTTTTCATTTCTGATTTTGTTGATTTGGGTTCTTTCCCTTTGCCTTTCAGTTAATTTGGCTAGGGGTCTGTCTATTTTGTTGATTTTCTCGAAGAACCAACTCTTGGTTTCATTGATTCTTTGTATAGTTCTTTTTGATTCTAAGTTGTTGATTTCAGCCCTAAGTTTGATGATTTCCTGCCTTCTGCTCCTCTTAGGCGTGTTTGCTTCTTTTTTTTCCAACTCACCCAGCTTAGCTGATAATTCACTAATATGAGCTGTCACAATTTTCTTTTTGCATGCACTTAGTGCTATGAACTTTCCTCGTAGCACAGCTTTTATTGTATCCCATAGGTTTGGGTGTGTTGTGTTTTCATTTTCGTTGGATTTTAAGAAGTCTTTGATTTCCTTCTTTATTTCTTCCCTGACCCAGTGGTCATCCAGTAAGTATCTGTTCAATTTCCATGTGTGTGTAGGCTTTCTGTTGATTCTTTTGCTGTTGAAGACCAGCTTTATTCCGTGGTGGTCTGATAAGACACAAGGGGTTATTTCAATTTTTTTGTATCTATTGAGGCTGTCTTTGTGTCCAACTATATGGTCTATTTTAGAAGGTTCCGTGGGGTGCTGAGAAAAAGGTGTATTCCTTTGTGTTTGGGTGAAACGTTCTGTAGATGTCTGTTAGGTCCATTTGTTTCATGATTTCTGTTAGACTCAATATTTCTCTGTTTGGTCTCAGTCTTGATGATCTGTCAATTGTTGTGAGTGGGGTGTTGAAGTCTCCCACTAGTAATGTGTTGTGATCGATGTGCGATTTAAGTTTTAGAAGTGTTTCATTTACAAAAGTAGGTGCCTTTGTATTTGGGGCATAGATGTTCAGTATTGAGATTTCCTCTTGATGAATATTCCCTTTAATGGGTATATAATGCCCTTCTTTGTCTTTTTTCATTAACTTCAGTTGGAAGTCTGTTTTGTTTGATATTAGGATGGCTACTCCAGCTTGCTTTCTGGGTCCATTTGCTTGGAAAACCTTTTCCCAGCCCTTTACTCTGAGGTAGTGACTATCTCTGGTAGTGAGATGTGTTTCTTGTATGCAGCAAAGGGACGGGTCTTGCTTGCGGATCCACACTGTAAATTTGTGTCTTTTTATTGGGGAGTTGAGACCATTGATGTGATGGATATTAGTGACCTGGGGTTGTTGTTTCCCATTAGTTTGGTATAAGTGATGGTCCTGTGTCTCTTTTGGTTTAGTTGCTGAGGGGTTTTCTATTCCCTTTGTTTTCTTGGGTGAAGGTTTCTTCTCTGGGATGGAATTTTCCTTCTAGGATTTTCTGTAGGGCTGGGTTTGTGGGGAGATATTGTTTAAATTTGATTTTGTCATGAAATATCTTGTTTTCTCCATCAATGTTGATAGAGAGTTTTGCTGGATATAGTTGTCTGGCTGGGCCCCTATGATCTCTCAGGACTTCTAGGATATCTGTCCAGGCCCTTCTAGCTTTTAAAGTTTCTGAGGAGAAGTCAGGTGTAATTCTGATGGGTCTGCCATTGTATGTGACTTGGCCTTTTTCTCTTACAGCTTTTAATATCCTTTCTTTGTTCTGTACATTTGGTGTTTCAATTATTATGTGGCGAGAGGAGTTTCTTTTCTGATCTAGTCTGTTCGGTGTTTTGTAAGCCTCTAGGATTTTTATTGGCATCTCTTTTTTCAGGTTTGGGAAGTTTTCTTCTATGACTTTGTTGAAGATAAAAAGTCTTCTCTTTCCTCTATGCCTATGATTCTTAGGTTCCATCTTTTCATTGAGTCCTTGATTTCTTGGATGTTGTGGGTGAGAGATTTTTTAGCCTTCTCGTTTTCTTTGGATGTTGTACTGATTTCTTCCATCAAATCTTCCATGCCTGAGATTCTGTCTTCCATCTCTTGCATCCTATTGTTGATACTCGCATCTGTAGTTCCTGTTCTCTTCCCTTGGTTCTCCACTTCCTCTTTTAACTCTGACTGTGTTTTCTTTATTGTTTC
>CAJQZJ010012348.1:5828541-5840578 GCA_907164525.1 Lophiomys imhausi | reverse complement strand
CATCCAGTTGGACCAGCACCATTTGTTGAAGATGCTGTCCTTCTTCCATTGTGCGTTTTTGGCTTCTTTGTCAAAGATTAGTTGGCCATAGGTGTGTGGGTCCATGTTTGGGTCTTCAATTCGATTCCATTGATCCACTGGTCTGTTTCTATACCAGTACCATGCTGTTTTTATTATTATTGCTCTGTAGTACAGCTTGAAATCTGGGATGGTGATACCTCCAGATGCTTTTTTATTGTACAGGATTGATTTAGCTATTCTGGATTTTTTGTTGTTCCATATGAAGTTGAGTATAGCTTTTTCCAAGTCTATAAAGAATTGTGTTGGTATTTTGATAGGAATTGCATTGAATCTATATATTGCTTTTGGTAGAATAGCCATTTTTATTATGTTAATCCTACCTATCCATGAGCATGGGAGATCTTTCCATCTTCTAAATGCCTCTTCCATTTCTTTCTTCAGGGGCTTGAAGTTCTTGTTATATAGGTCCTTTACTTGCTTGGTTAGAGTTACCCCCAGGTACTTTATATTGTTTGTGGCTATTGTGAACGGGGTTGTTTCCCTTATTTCTTTTTCGGTATGCTTGTTTGTTGTATAAAGAAGGGCTTCTGATTTTTTTGAGTTAATTTTGTATCCAGCCACCTTGCTGAAGTTGTTTATCAGCTGTAAGAGTTCTTTGGTAGAGTTTTTGGGGTCGCTTATGTATACTAACATATCATCTGCGAATAGGGATAATTTGACTTCTTCATTTCCAATGTTTATCCCTTTGATTTCCTTTAGTTGTCTTATTGCTCTAGCAAGAACTTCAAGTACTATATTGAAGAGATATGATGAAAGTGGACATCCTTGTCCCTGAGTTTAGAGGAAATCTCTTCATTTAATTTAATGTTGGCCACTGGCTTGCTGTATATTGCCTTTATTATTTCTAGGTACGGCCCTTGTATGCCCGTTCTCTCCAGGACTTTTAGCATGAAGGGGTGTTGGATTTTGTCAAATGCTTTTTCGGCATCTAGCGAGATTATCATGTGGTTTTTTTCTTTCATCTTGTTTATATGGTGAATTACATTGATAGACTTTCGTATATTGAACCATCCCTGCATTCCTGGGATGAAGCCTACTTGATCATGATGTATGATATTTTTGATGTGTTCTTGAATTCGGTTTGCTAGTATTTTATTAAGTATTTTTGCATCTATGTTCATGAGGGAGATTGGTCTGAAGTTCTCTTTCTTTGTTGGGTCTTTGTGTGGTTTAGGAATCAGAATGACAGTGGCCTCATAGAATGAGTTTGGCAGTGTTCTTTCTGTTTCTATGTGATGGAAGAGTTTGAAGAGTAATGGTGTTAGTTCCTCTTTGAAGGTCCGGTAGAATTCCGTGCTAATGCCATCTGGCCCTGGGCTTTTTTCGGTTGGGAGATTATTAATGACTGTTTCTATTTCCTTAGGGGTTATTGGGCTGTTTAAGCTGTTAATCTGATTTTGATTTAGTTTTGGTAGGTGGAATGTATCGAGGAAATTGTCCATTTCACTTAGGTTTTCAAATTTGGTGGAGTATAGATTTTTAAAGTAGGACCCGAATATTTTCTGGATCTCCTCGATGTCTGTTGTTATTTCTCCCTTTTCATTTCTGATTTTGTTGATTTGGGTTCTTTCCCTTTGCCTTTCAGTTAATTTGGCTAGGGGTCTGTCTATTTTGTTGATTTTCTCGAAGAACCAACTCTTGGTTTCATTGATTCTTTGTATAGTTCTTTTTGATTCTAAGTTGTTGATTTCAGCCCTAAGTTTGATGATTTCCTGCCTTCTGCTCCTCTTAGGCGTGTTTGCTTCTTTTTTTTCCAACTCACCCAGCTTAGCTGATAATTCACTAATATGAGCTGTCACAATTTTCTTTTTGCATGCACTTAGTGCTATGAACTTTCCTCGTAGCACAGCTTTTATTGTATCCCATAGGTTTGGGTGTGTTGTGTTTTCATTTTCGTTGGATTTTAAGAAGTCTTTGATTTCCTTCTTTATTTCTTCCCTGACCCAGTGGTCATCCAGTAAGTATCTGTTCAATTTCCATGTGTGTGTAGGCTTTCTGTTGATTCTTTTGCTGTTGAAGACCAGCTTTATTCCGTGGTGGTCTGATAAGACACAAGGGGTTATTTCAATTTTTTTGTATCTATTGAGGCTGTCTTTGTGTCCAACTATATGGTCTATTTTAGAAGGTTCCGTGGGGTGCTGAGAAAAAGGTGTATTCCTTTGTGTTTGGGTGAAACGTTCTGTAGATGTCTGTTAGGTCCATTTGTTTCATGATTTCTGTTAGACTCAATATTTCTCTGTTTGGTCTCAGTCTTGATGATCTGTCAATTGTTGTGAGTGGGGTGTTGAAGTCTCCCACTAGTAATGTGTTGTGATCGATGTGCGATTTAAGTTTTAGAAGTGTTTCATTTACAAAAGTAGGTGCCTTTGTATTTGGGGCATAGATGTTCAGTATTGAGATTTCCTCTTGATGAATATTCCCTTTAATGGGTATATAATGCCCTTCTTTGTCTTTTTTCATTAACTTCAGTTGGAAGTCTGTTTTGTTTGATATTAGGATGGCTACTCCAGCTTGCTTTCTGGGTCCATTTGCTTGGAAAACCTTTTCCCAGCCCTTTACTCTGAGGTAGTGACTATCTCTGGTAGTGAGATGTGTTTCTTGTATGCAGCAAAGGGACGGGTCTTGCTTGCGGATCCACACTGTAAATTTGTGTCTTTTTATTGGGGAGTTGAGACCATTGATGTGATGGATATTAGTGACCTGGGGTTGTTGTTTCCCATTAGTTTGGTATAAGTGATGGTCCTGTGTCTCTTTTGGTTTAGTTGCTGAGGGGTTTTCTATTCCCTTTGTTTTCTTGGGTGAAGTTTTCTTCTCTGGGATGGAATTTTCCTTCTAGGATTTTCTGTAGGGCTGGGTTTGTGGGGAGATATTGTTTAAATTTGATTTTGTCATGAAATATCTTGTTTTCTCCATCAATGTTGATAGAGAGTTTTGCTGGATATAGTTGTCTGGCTGGGCCCCTATGATCTCTCAGGACTTCTAGGATATCTGTCCAGGCCCTTCTAGCTTTTAAAGTTTCTGAGGAGAAGTCAGGTGTAATTCTGATGGGTCTGCCATTGTATGTGACTTGGCCTTTTTCTCTTACAGCTTTTAATATCCTTTCTTTGTTCTGTACATTTGGTGTTTCAATTATTATGTGGCGAGAGGAGTTTCTTTTCTGATCTAGTCTGTTCGGTGTTTTGTAAGCCTCTAGGATTTTTATTGGCATCTCTTTTTTCAGGTTTGGGAAGTTTTCTTCTATGACTTTGTTGAAGATAAAAAGTCTTCTCTTTCCTCTATGCCTATGATTCTTAGGTTCCATCTTTTCATTGAGTCCTTGATTTCTTGGATGTTGTGGGTGAGAGATTTTTTAGCCTTCTCGTTTTCTTTGGATGTTGTACTGATTTCTTCCATCAAATCTTCCATGCCTGAGATTCTGTCTTCCATCTCTTGCATCCTATTGTTGATACTCGCATCTGTAGTTCCTGTTCTCTTCCCTTGGTTCTCCACTTCCTCTTTTAACTCTGACTGTGTTTTCTTTATTGTTTCTATTTCTATTTTCATATCTTGTATGGTATTGTTCGTTTTGTACATTTCCTTCTCCAGCTTACTTGTTTTTGTCTGAAAATCTTTCATTGCTTTGTCTTTTTCCTGTTCAAGCTCTGTCACCTTGGCTTGGAGCTCTTTAATGGTATTGTTCACTGTTTTGGCTTGTAAAATTGTGGCTTCTTTGAATTCCTTCATAGATTTAAGTTCTTCTTGCAGGGACTCTATCACTTTCCATAATGCAGAATTGTCAACGTTTTCATGTGTTTCTGTTGGTGTGAGGTCATCCGAATTGGATGAGCTAGGATGATTCTGCTTTGTTGGAGTCATATTTCCTTTATTTCTATTTTTTTTTTGGACCTTTGGCCATGTGTGTGTGCTTAGCTGTCTGTTCTTGTCGTTTTCTGTGTTTGGATCCACAGGGGATGCTTTGGTGAAGGAGTCGAATTGCTTGGCTATCTGTCCTTGCTTACAGGGTGATCTCAGGGTCAATGTGGTTTTAATAGCCTGAATTGTTGTGAGCTGGTGCAGCCTATTCCCAGGTAGTGAGTAATAGTCCGGGATTGTTACACTTCTCCCAGTTCAGACTTATCTATTTTGCACACTGAGTGATCAGCCTTCAATGGTTCTAATGGTATAGACCTGTTTGCCCTGGCAGAGATTTTGTGGGCTTTGTTTGTCGTCAGGGAGGCTGACAGGGCCTGTCTCCACACCTAATGTGTCTGGGTTTATCCAAATACAGCTATGGTCCCCTGGCTTCTGGTTACCCACTAGGCTTCTCCGCAACAGGCCTGGCCGCTTCCCTCCCTATCTGCTCCGCCTTGCGTGGGCAGAGCTTCGTTCGGTCCCTCCCGCCTTCTGAACAGGCCTCCCGTCTTAGCTGCTTTGCCGTGGGTGGGCAGAGCTTCGGCTCCTCCCGGCGTCAGAGCCGGCCTCCTTCCCTAGCTGCTTTGCCGTGGTTGGGCGGAGCTTCGGCCCCTCCCGCCAGCGTCTGCTTCCCTCCCCAACTGCTCTGCCCGCCCACCTTCCACTCCCCTCAAGCGGCTGTGGATCTCCCGCTGAGCGCCCTTTTTCTACTTCTCGAAAAAACAAAACAAAACAAAAAAAACCCACAAGACTTCAACTATTCTGCAAAATTTCCTAAATAGTTATAAGGTCTTCCTGAGGTATGGGAAGCCCAGTTGGCTACTGGGCGATCGCCATGTGGCCTTTGAGTTTGCCTGCTGTGTGTTGGGATCGATCTTACCAGTCGCCTCTCCGAATGGGAGTTTCCAAATCCCGGATTTAGTGGCTTCCCTGTCTGTGAGAGATGGGGGAAAGCCTTGCCCTGGGACTTTTAACAGTCCCTTGGGAGCTGTGCATGTTCCCGGAGGGGCCAGACCCTCCGGTTTTTGCACAGTGTCCCACAACTCTGTGTTCTCTATGGCTCTTCTCTCCCACATTCAAAATGCGTCCGTGAAGTTCGCTGCCATCTTCTGCCCCCAATGTTAATGTTTTTTATGTGGTTGTGGGAAGTGAACTGATGTTCTCATGCTTTAAACTGAGAACAGTTTACCAATTGAGTTATCTCCCCAACACAGCAAATACACTTGTAATGATTGGGCACTATTTATTAACACTTTTTTTTTTAACCAAGAATATAAATTGATCTCATCTCTGAAGAAGCATGAGTTCCTGGAATTCACTGATGGAAAGAAATAGTTGCTGATGTTAAAAGGGAAATTTCATGTGTGTGATGTTATACTGTGCTATTGTCACAGTTGGGTAGGTTAGGATACATTGATTGTATTCCTGTCTTCATTATGTTTTATGTGACTTCATTGACTTAAGGTTTATATTCTACAAATCTTCCTAAACTTCTTCATGTAAAAATAATAATTCAATTAAGGACACATTAAGTTAAAGTAAGATGGATTTAAAAATTAAAATGAACGAAGTATGTTTCTCTTTCTTCTGAATTGAGCTAACTACCTAGCACAAAAATTGTCTATGATAATTTTACATCTGTACCTATGTACAGTTGGTTTTGTTGCTACTGAATATAAGAGTGAACTTATAGATAGCAGTAGGATCAGGTTTATATGAAGAATTTTAGGGAATGGCCATGTGGTGGAAGAACCAGAAACTGTGCCCATGTCCTACCTCAGGAGGTAGGTGCCTGTCCAGGCCCTGTCCACTGTGGAGTGGGCTGATGTCTGTGGCACATGTTACCAGTGGGGACCATCTGGATGTTCATGATCTGTGCTTCAGACTGAAGCCACATTGATGTTGGTAAGCAATGTCACTGATGGGAGCCCTATTGATGTAAATGACCTACACTGCCACCTGAGGCTTTGGTGATGTCCACTGTGTGGGCAATCTTTGAAGTTCTTATGTGGGTCCATGGTCCTATTGCAGCAGGGCACCATGTTCTCAGTCTCTACTGTCTCCAGAGTATGGAAGCCCATTATCTGTGCTTCTGCTGTCTATGAAAAGCAAGGAGGCCACTTTTGATGTGATATCCATGACTGTAGATTCACCATTGGGAGGGATGGACATGAAAGCCTTCAGTGACAAGCCCTACCCCCTAAAACCAAACCAAACCAAACCAAGCAAGCAAGCAAGCAAACAAACAAGCAAAACAAAAAGTAACAGCATAGATAGGAAGCCACCTAAGAGACTGCTTAAAGAATGTGATGGGAATGCTGAAGAGTAGCTCTCCACAATTGATGGCTTCTGGCAAAGGTGTGGAAGGATAAGAACTCGGTTTTATTTATTTTATGTTTATTACTTCAGGTTACATCTCCATCACAGTACCTTCTTTCCACCCCTCCCAGTCTTACTCTCCTACCCTCTACCTCCTATCCCTTCCATCCTACTCCTCTGGAGTGGAGTGTCTCTACATAACAGTCCCCTGCCTTAGTTCAGCAGTCATATGAGTGCCAAGAGCCTCCTTATACACTGGGGGCCTACAAGGCAGCACCATTAGGGCAAAGTGTCTCATTGACAGGTAACAAAGTCTATGTTCCTGTTCCCTTTGGTGCATTGGCTGTAGCATAGTTATCCTGTACTAAATGGCTAAAATCCGATTATGAGTGAATAGATGCCATGTGCATCCTTCTGAGTCTGGGTTAGCTCACTCAGGATGAGCTTCTCTAGTTCCATCCATTTGGCTTCAAATTGCATCATTTCCTTGTTTCTGATAGCTGAGTAGTATTCCATTGTGTAGATGTACCACAGTTTTTGTTTGTTTGTTTATCCATTCCTTGGTTGAGGGACATCTGGGATGTTTCAGTTTTATTTAAGGGGCAGGCCACTGAGAGTTTGACCATGCTCCGGTGAGTATATAGACAACACAAATTGGATAATTTTTCTTAGTTTTATTATTATTTATTTTGAAAGAGAGGTCACCAAGTGGGAGCAGAAATGGAAATACTGGGTTATGATTGTGATAGGGTGCATGATGTGAAACTCTGAGAGAATTAATAAAAATGCTCTATGGGGGAAAAAGAAGTTTCAAGGTTAGCTAGGGAATTATATAAACATTTATTTAACTGAACTAAAACAAAAGCAGCAATAATAACAATCTAAAGATGTTAGGAGGATTAAATGAGATAATGAATATAAATGCCCTTAGCATGTAGCTGCCATGGTAAATATGCTTAGGAAATTATGGTCATAAGGAAGAAGTGATCTGATATGCAGGTATATATTAGGAATGTCATTCTCAAAGTTCTTTTCATCATTCACTACCTCTCCCATCCTCATTCTATGCCCTGTTAAAACAATGTCATCTAAGTAGCTCCAGTGATAATGGAAAGATCATATTTTAACTTCCTGCTCAACTTCTCCAAGTTTAGTCAGACTTTATCTCTGGAATAGTTCTCTGGGATAGTTCTACTTGCTGATACATTTTAATAAATGCACATTTCCCTGATTCCCCACATGACATTGTGCCCAAGATAATATAGTAAGGATTAGGTCTTCCTCTAGATTGCAAGTGTCTCCAGAGAAAGGCTGTTGGCTTTCCTTCTGTTTCTTCATCAACACAATCCAGTTCCCAAACATTTAAGCTTGGAACAACCTGTTATATTCCAGACACTGAGTTAGAGCAATGGCCATACCAACCCTAACCCTGACATACCATGTTTCTGCCTTTGTGAATTCTAACTTTCAGTGTGAGTAACAGATAATAAACAGACCTGCTAGATTCAGACACCAAGTGCTAATCTGAATACAAATGTACACAGTGAGCAGGGTGTAGACAGTCATTGATTTGGAGTCAGCAAATGATATTGGAGGGAATAACTTGGGCAAGTTCTACATGTTACAAAGGAGGTAGTCTTGCTGTGATTTAGAATAAAAGCATCTAGACAAGGGGGGAAGCATAAGGAAGACCAAAGGCAGGATATGTTCATGGGGTTCAGAGACCAGGAAGAAGGCTTCTGGAAATTGTGTATGATGAGAGAAAAGAGAGAGGTTGATTGAGACCAGACACACCGAGTTTGTCAAGAAGGGAACTCTGAAACCTCCAATCAAGATATTGAATGTCTATAAATTCTCCAGGCAAGGCTAAATCAGATCCGCAAGATGTGCCCATTGCCTGCTATAATTAAGACTTAGAAGAAATAAATTCCAATATAGATTTTAAAAGTATACCTAACATGGGCATCAGATAAACTTTGGGAAGCAAATCCTGATATTCTCACATCATGGGTGGCTATTTTACAATTTATAGAACTTGTTAGAAATCAGATGGATTTCATGTAGTTATGTTAGGGTTCAGCCTTTGCCTTCTTAATCCAGGTTCTGGGATTAAGAGCCTGATTAGACCAGTATCTAGTCCTATACTGAAATCTTTCAACTCTCTCATGACCTCCCTGATTCTTCTCTTCTTAAAGTACTCATGGATTTACAGAGCCATAGTGTGGTGGCTATCTTTAAATGTCAACTTGCTATAAGTTCTTGAGTAGAATCTCCTGGCAAGAGAGTTTGAAGGAGGGATTGCCCAGATCAGGTTTGCTTATGTGTATATTTGTGGAGCACTGTTTTGTTTGCTTTAATTAGTGGGAAGACTCACCTTGAATATGGGTGGCACGATTTCATAGGCTGGACCATGAACTCAGTAACAATTGGGTCGAAGAAGCAATCAAGTGTTCATTCTATTTTGTTTTTGACTGTGAATGTCATCTGACTAGATACTTGATTTCCTACCTTCAATTTCCTGAAATGATAGAGGGCTGGAAAGATGGTTTAGTGCTTAAGACTTTTTGTTGACCTTCCATAGGACTTGAATGCAGTAACCAACACCCATGTGTGGCCACTCATCTCTAACTGAGGAGGATTTATTGCCCTTTCCTGGCATCTCAGAATACATGCATTCATGTGACATACAGACACAGAAACATGTACCCAAATATGGAAATGATGGAGTATAACCTAGAGCTAGAAGACAAACAAAATTTTCCTCCACTATGTTTCTTTTGGTCAGAGTATTTGTCACAGAAAGAGAAATGAAATTAGGACACATAGGGAGTCACCTTAGCTCATTGACTATGTACTTAACATTATAGCACCACTATTACCAGAACAATGTTAACAACAGCCACGCTTCAGCTAGCACTTACCACTCACATTACCCAAGAAAAGAGCTAAGCCCTTGGAATATGTCACTTAATTTTCTTCTCTTAGTAATGCTAACAATCAGGCATAATTATTAGCTTCACTTTTTTTCAGATGAAAATAAAATAA
Organism: Lophiomys imhausi; assembly: GCA_907164525.1. Lineage (NCBI taxonomy): Eukaryota > Metazoa > Chordata > Mammalia > Rodentia > Muridae > Lophiomys > Lophiomys imhausi. The sequence goes on along the minus strand of CAJQZJ010012348.1, from coordinate 5,831,242 downwards.
CTGTTCTAAAAGTTTAAGTAATTTACCCAAGGTCACACCGCAGGAATCAGGAATAACCTCCAGCTCTGAGCAACACCAATGTTCTCCTCCAAATGCACATATTGGAGAATAAGTCAGCCCACTAGGGACCTTGGGAAGGAATAGTGTGGAGTTCCTAACCTTGACAAGGTTGCTGTATGGACGTGGAATCTCTCTCAGGAAAGCTCAACTTTTGTTCCACCTGCCCTATCCTCCCAGGTAGACTGAGAGCAGAGCTGAATTCTGTCTGATGATTCAGCAAGTTAGCATTTGTGGTTGCAGAGGATTCAATGGAAGAGAAGCTGGTCATGGGAAAGCCATCCACTACTGTGGATCAGCACCAGCATCTTGGGAGAAAGCCAGTAAGAACTGAAAACGCTGCGAGCAGTTAAGAGGCTCCACCTTGCTACAGAGAGATAAGTGGAAATTCTGATTTCCCTAGACCAGACTATTGAACCACATTCCAGGCTGTGGTTATTTATATTCCCTGAACAGCATTGTTTACACAACCTGCCCTGATGCAAATCAGCACTTGGAAGCAGTGGAGGCTGAGTGTTGTGCAGCAGGAAGGGACTGGGGGATTGGTTTTAGTCATGTAGTGTTAACAGCCACACATGGCTGCCCACATCCCTGCAGCTGAGGGATAAAATAAGAATGCACAGTCCACAAAATACTTGCTCAGTTCTGCCTGGCTGTGAGACAACACAGAGAGTGGGATGGAATTTCATGATCTGAATTTTCTCCTTCACAACTGGCCTCTGACCTTTCTTCTCCAGCCCTCTTACTCATCACATCTTCTACCCACCCTCTCTCCACCATACTCAGACATGGACACTCTTAACCCTGAATGCATTAGGCTTTTTGTGCTCTGCTCAGAGCCACCCCCTTCTGTTCAGGATGCCCTTTTCGTTTCTTTTTCACAAAATGTATGATGTGTATCACTGACAGGGCACCAGATGGCCTTAGAGAGAACACAGACAGAATTCCTATTGTATGCAAATATTTGTTATGTTAGACCTGAGTCAATTTAAACAAAGACTGAATATATAATAGTATAAGTGGAATAGAGACAGGGCAAATATCTTGATGATAGTTGTAGGGATTACTGCCATTTGGGAAACAGTGCTGTTATTTATCTATAATATAGGGGACAAGATTGGAATTCTCTTTCCATCTATACACCTGCTCCAGACTCTAAAGTTTACAGAGCTGGTTATAAGCTCTTCCTTCACATGCTTGGCCTATTCTCCCACATGACTCTCAGAAATTTTCTCCAAAGCCCAAATCCTGCCATCCTCAGTGGAACCTGTTGTGGCTTTCGGGTAAATCTCCCAAGTCTCTGGTGTCCTCCTTTCACCCTTTCTATTAACAGCACCCCCCATTTCTCCTTCTAATGCATGCTTCATTGTTCCCTTCCTCCTTAAACTGTGGCAATCACTAACCTGCTCTCTATGCCTTTAAAGGTTTTTATTTTTCATTTGTGATATATAAGGGGAATTATATATAGGATATAAATTTGAAAGCTTTTGTTAAAAACAAAAGCAAAACTAACAAAACCCCAGGTCAATTGCTATCCATCCAAATGGCTATGTAAATCATTTTATTCTTTTTTATAACTGAATATTATTCTGTAGTATGACTATTGTATAGTTGAACTACTATTAAATAATAAAATCCAAATAAAGTTTGGATTATTTCAGGGCTTATACTAATGTCATCAAAGTTGTTATGACATTAATATACATGTTTTTTAATGTAAATATGCTCTAATTTATATGAAATGAACTTTCATTTTTAGATTGTATGATAAGCACATGATTAAATTTATAAAAAATATTCTATTCCCATTTGAGATGAGATGGATGGGTTCAGATTTTAAGGATGCACCAACTGCACTTTCAGATGACCAGGCTTCAGTTCTCAGTACCCATGTCTGGGTGGCTCATCATCACTTATAATGATAGCTCCAGGGGATCTGATGACCTGATGAGCTCTTCTGGCCACTATTTGGTACCTGGATTAACACACACACACACACACACACACACACACACACACACACAGAGAGAGAGAGAGAGAGAGAGAGAGACATACACACAGAGAGAGAAACACACACACAGAGAGAAACACACACACAGAGTAATACACATACACAGAGAAAGTAGCACAGAGAGAGACAGAGAAAGAGAGTAACACACACACAGAGTAACACACAGAAAGAGTAACACACACACAGAGAGAAGCACACACACAGAGAGTAACACAGAGTAACACACACAAACACACACACAGAGGGAGAGAAACACACACAGACACGCAGAAACATACCCCCCCACACAGAGAGAGAGAGAAACACACACACAGAGTAACACAGAGAGAGAGAGTAACACACAGAGAGAGTAACACACACAGAGAAACACACACAGAGAGAGTTACACACACACACACAGAGTAACACACACAGACATACAAAGAGAGAAACACACACAGAGTAACACACACACAAAGTAACACAGAGAGAGAAACACACACACATACACAGAGAGAGAGAGAGTAACACACACACACAGAGAAACACACACACAGAGTAACACAGAGAGAGAGTAACACACAGAGAGAGTAACACACACAGAGAGAGTAGCACACACACAGAGAAACACACACAGAGAGAGTTACACACACA
>CAJQZJ010012348.1:5782266-5828441 GCA_907164525.1 Lophiomys imhausi | reverse complement strand
AAACACACACACACACACAGAGAAACACACACACAGAGTAACACAGAGAGAGAGTAACACACAGAGAGAGTAACACACACAGAGAGAGTAGCACACACACAGAGAAACACACACAGAGAGAGTTACACACACACAGAGTAACACACACAGACATACAAAGAGAGAAACACACACAGAGTAACACACACACAGAGTAACACAGAGAGAGAAACACACACACATACACACACACAGAGAGAGAGAGAGAGTAACACACACACACAGAGAGAGTTTAAAATACTCATACAATTTAAAATACTCACTTTTAATTTAGCTATACAAGTTTTTATTGTGGTTGGTAATGGACAAATGTTCAAGATTCTCTATACCCTTCCAGCACTTGACATTGTCACTGTGCTGTGTTGTATTTGTTTATTTTTGTTTGATCTAATACAAAGCCTTACAGTACAACACAAGCTAACCTTGAGCTCAATATATAGTCCAGAGATATCAAACCCTACATTCTCTTCTCTCTGCCTCCCAGGAGCTGGTACTACAAGGCATGTGCCACTGTAACAAACTGGTTCTTTTTATTGTGATTTAATATTAATTCTGATAAATATACTATATAATTCTTAACTTACATTTTCAGAGTACCTTATATGTTTTAGGCATAATTCCTTTCTTGGAGACCCGATTTTTTAATAATTTCTCCCAGTCCACCTATTTTGTCTTTTCTTTAGTTTCATGATATCTTCTACCATAAAAGCTTCAATTTTTTCCTAGTCTAAAATTGACTTGTGTAGCTTTAATTTTCAATGATTTTCTATTTATTGATGTTAGTGTTATATTTTTATGTTTTATTTAATTCTAAAATCTATTTGGACTTAATTTTATGTAATACATGAATTTTAAGTTGGGGATCATTTTTCCCTGTGAATTTCTTGTTGCTTTAACATGAGTTTTAATATTATTTGTTGTCATACACATCTACCTTCCATCATATTGCTTTTGTACAGGTAAAAAATTAATTGGAAATGTGTTTGCACATTCTCCATTCTGTATTCAGCCATCTGTCTTAATGACAATGACTTAGTCATACTTTTTAAAAATAATTTATTTTTTATTTCTTCAAGTTACATCTCAATTGCATTCCCCTCTCTACTCCCCCCTCCAGTCCTACCCTCCCACCTTCAACCCCCCATTCTCTTCCCTTTTTTTAAAAATTTAAGGTATATCTTATTTCCCCAACAGTTCCCCTTTTCAGTCCAACAAATGGTTCTTTCTCTTATAATAATAGATACAATACAAAACAACAGAGGTAATTAGGCCATAGTTATGAGGGTTACATGGCTTAGCATACATTCCCAATGTCTAGTCCATATGTATTTGGTACCTGACTTTAACTTTCTTACTATCTAACCAGCTCCATGAGTTTAAAGTTCTATATCTAACTCAACATTCATACTAACTTTCAACACAATTTTAAAGCATCATCCTAGATCTATAACACTCTCTCGACTCTTAAACAACTCAAAATTTAACTATGAGACTCTAGCTATCTATTCTTCAACCACCTCAGAGACCTGAGAGGGATAAATATATCTGATTATATAGGAAGTACAGGGACTGCAGCTTCCAAAACTAAGAAATGACATTACCAGTGGCTGCCTGGGCAGTTCCCATTTTCTCTCCATACATTACAGCATCGATCTTCAGTCGTTTGGCCCCATTTCTCTGACAGACATTGAATGTAGAGCAGAGGTTATGAAGGACTTGCCTACCCTGTCTTGGCAGAGCCAGTCTGTCGACTTACCTGCTTCCAAGTTTTGTCCTTTTTGGACAGCAGTCTGTCTACAGTTGGAGCAAGGGGTTTTTCCTGCCAAGAGATAGGCTTGCGACTAGTTCAATCATCTCCCACTGGAGATTCTTTGTTGCACATCTTCTATTTGGAGTAGAATAGGGGGTGCTGTCAGGAGTTGATATGTCTCGATATAAAAAAAATCTAAAGTTAAGAAAACATCTTTGAATGCCATATTCTGCAGATCTCTTGAGGTTTTTGAAGAGGCCCTATCTATCTCTTATATTAGGATAAGCAGATGCTGCTTGTCTCTTAGCAGCTTTCTTTCTGATTAGCTTAGAAAATAACTATAATACACTCTCATAGTATCTAATGCAATGACCGGCTTGCATGACTATTAGTTTGTATTTCTTAATTATCCTAAACAGTTTATGACAATTAGTAGCAAAAGGCCAAAACTTCACATTTCATTTTTTTTTCTTTACACCCTAACCCTTCCATCCCATTTCTCTGGGGTGGGGTATCCCTATATAACAGTCCCTCATCTCAGTTCAGAAGTCGTTTGAGGGCCAAGAGCCTCCTCATTCATTGGGGGTCTATGAGGCAGTACCACCAGTGAAAAGTGTCTCATTGCCCGGGAGAGAGAACTAAAAAATAAATAAACAAATAAGCAGACAAACAGATAAAAAATAGAAAAAAATAAAATAAAAAGTCTATGTGCATGTTCCCTTTGGTGTGTTAGTTGTAGTTTGTAGTATCGATATCCCCTACTATATAGCTAAAATCCTACTATAAGTGAATAGATGCCATATGCATCCTTCTGAGTCTGGGTTAGCTCACTCAGGATGAGCTTTTCTAGATCCATCCATTTGGCTGCAAATTGCATAATTTCATTGTTCCTGATAGCTGAATAATATTCCATTGTGTAGATGTACCACAGTTTTTAAACCCATTCTTCGGTTGAGGGACTTCTGGGTTGTTTCCAGTTTCTAGCTATTACAAATAAGGCTGCTATGAACATAGATACTTAACACTGGATAAAGTAGTGTCTTTTGTTTTATTCTTTGTCAAGAGAGTTTTAGTTACTGTAGGTGATGGAAATTTCCACATGAATTTTAGAATAAAATTGCTTAGACCTGCAGAACTCTCGTAAGGCCTTCTGTAGCAATCACATGGAGCCTACATGTCAACTTTGGGGAAATGAAATTTTTATTACGCTCAGTTTTGTTATCAAGGAGCACTGTATATTTAACTATTTTTTTTTTGTTGTTGTTTTTTGAGTTCTTCTTTATCCTTCCTTCCCCATGTTTCTTTCTGCTTCTTTCTTGATAGGATATTGTGGTGATGTGAATAGTAAATGTTCTTCATAGTCTTGGGATTTGAATTCTTGCTCCCCAGTTGGTGGCAGAGTTTGGATAGGCCTAAAGTGTGTGGCCATGCTGAAGTAAGTGTAACACTGGGGAAACTTAGAGAGTTTAAAGACTTGTGCCATTTCTAGTCTTTTTTTCCCAGATTCAGGCTTGTGGTTCAAAATGTGAGCCCCAGCTTTCTGTCTCTACTTTCATGCCTGCTTCTTTCTTCTATGTCTCCCTGCCTTGATAGACTCATAGCCTTTTGGAACCATTAGTCAAAATAAGCCCTTTCTTCTAAAAGTTGCCTTGGTGTTTTATCACAACAATAGAAAAGTAAGTAATACAAGTATATTAATGATATTTTGATTGACCTCAACCTTACATTCTCCTGGCTCAGCTGAGTAATGATATTCACCAGTGAGGTATTTGATTTTATTCAGCATCATTTTGTAATTTTAAGCAACAAATTATGTACACACTTTTTATTAGATTTATAACTGGTTTTTAATTTTCTCTGGAAAAAGTATTGTGGTATTTTTAAATTTATATCAATGTTCTTAACTATTTAACATACACAAATGTGAAGATATTTTTATGCTGATGTTACTAGTTCTGGTTATTACAGATTTGTTTTTATGGATCCAATTGAGTAATTTGTGCAAAGTAATGTTTTTACTTAGTCATTCTCAAATTGTATGATTTTGATTCTTTTCTTGCCTTGTTATGATGGCTAGAACTTTACTATTATTTTGTGTGGAGATGATGACAATGAACATTCCCTTGTACTGATTATAAATAGAAAACACCAAACATTTCACCAGTGATTATGATGTTTTTTGCAGGGTTTTGTAGATGTTACTCATCAAATTGAGATCATTGTCTTTATAGTATTCTGAGACTTTTTTTTTTTTAGAATGAGTAGTATATTTTTTATGTTATTGGATTCCTTTTATGCAGCAATTCTTGTGATCATTTGACATTTCTTCTTTAGCCCATTGCATAATGAATTTACATGGTTTGGTTTTTTTTTTTTTTTTTTATAAATACTTTATTTTTTTTTCTTCAAGTTACATCTCAGTAACAAACCCCTCCCTATTCCCCCTTCCTAACCCGCCCTTCCACCCTCTTCCCTCCAGAGGTTTCCCCTTTCAGTCCAACAGCTGGTTCCTTCTCTTATAACAGTAAGTATTATACAGAACAATAGATATAAATATGCCACATTTATGAGATTAAATTGGCCCAGTATACCTTCCCAATGTTCAGTTTATACCTATTTGGCCCCTGACTTTAACATTCTACTATCTACCCAACTCCATGAGTTTAAAGGTCTATATGTGACTCAACATTCATACTATCTTGTAACACACTTTTAAGAGTATCTTCTTAGATCTATAACACCCTCTTGATTCCTAAACAGTTCAAAATTTAACTATAAGATTCTATCTGTCTATTCTTCAACCACCTCTAATCCTGCAACCATCAACTAATCCTGCATATCTGGAATATGCCCTACTTGACATTTTGTATATTTCTTTCTTTTTTGATCTTTCTTTCTTCCTTCCTTCCTTCCTTTCTTCCTTCTTTCTATTTTCTTTTTTTATTTCTTATTTTCTTTTGAGGGAAGATCTCTCTGTACAGCCCTGCTCTCCTGAAACTCACAGAGATCTGTGTCCTGGTTGGCCTCAAACTCACAGAGGTCTGGCTGCCTCTGTCTCCTGAGAGAGAAGTGATTAAAAGTGTGGGCAACAAAGCCTAGATCATTTAGTATATTTCTGAATTTGACTAACCTTTTTTTTCTGTGGATTTTAAAATTTACATTTAAGAAAAATTTTGTGTGTTCTTTGTTCTATTTTTGTTTCTTTGAGTTTTTCATTTTAGAGTAACTTTAGACTTGCGAGAAAAATATTCTTTTTTTTTTCTGAAAAGAATTGAATAAAGTGAGTACTCAGCTTTCTGTTGGTTTTAAGGTTCAAAAGAGTCCTAGAAAGAACTCTCTAGGTGTGGATAGTTTTTAAAGATACATTTAAGTATAAATTAGATTATAATTCTGAAGAGTAAGACTCCAAAAGGGATCTCACTGACATAGAGTTGAATAATCTATCAAGCATAAGGTTGCATCACTGTGATAAGCAATCCATTTCACTGAACCTCACCTCTTCTAGAGGCTGTATTTCTTGGATTGGGAGCCATTCTCCTGTCCTCAAGGCCAACGACATACAGTTAACAACTTTGTCACACTTCTTGTCTGCTTCAGACATTTCTACTTTACTCTTACACATTTCAGGAGTTTGCAGTTACATGGTAGAATTAGGATTCCTTAATCATTCTAACCTCTGGTCAGTTGATTAGGAAGCATGATTTGATGTTACTTTAGTTTCTCTTTGCTCCACAAAAGCATCATAGTCAAAGGCTACAGACATTAAGAGGTAGATATCTATTAGAAGTTTTTTTTGTTTGTTTGAGAGATTTGTGCATTAGAACTACCTGGATAGTTCTTCAAATGTTATCTTTCTGGCCTAAGACATATTTCATTGAAACATTTTCCTGATATACAAGCTGAAACTACATGTATTTCATTAAAAAATGTTCCTGTTGGCTCCAATTATCAGCACGGTTTTCAAGCCCATCACTGATGCATCTTTGGACATTCATTGTCTCCTGGAATGACAACTTTGTCTTCCTTATGAAAATGTTAGGCCAAGGACACACAGGTGCTGTAGATGCCCTGATTTGGGCCTTTTTTTTTTTTTTAATAAATGGACTGTCTTGCTTTCTTTTCCCATTGCTGTGGTAAAATATCCTGACAAAAGTGACTTATTGAATAAAATGTTTGTTCTGGCTCACAGTTCAAGATATAGTTAGTTCATCATGGCATGGATGTGCAAGCAGCAAGAACTCAAATTAACTAGTCATACCGCATCTAAAATTAGGAAGCATAGGGCAATGGGTATATGCTGTGGTTCAGATCTCTTTCTCCATTTTTAAGTATAGGATTTCATCTAGGTAATGCTGCCCTCAAAAATAGGCAGGCTTTTTCATATCAATTAATGTGATCAATGTAATCAAATTATAGTCATGTCTATAGGCATCTTTCAGATGATTCTAGATTCTTTTCAGTTGACAAGACTAGCCATCACACAGATTTGAGGCAAGGAATCAGGTTCAGGAAATAGCAGTACGACAATGGGAGGTTAGATGAGGAAGAGCACCTGCTGAAGGTTTTCTTTGGGTGCCAGTGACCACCACACTGGTTTTACCCAAAGTTTTGGGAATTTGTGGCATGCGCAATACAAAAATAATGACCAACATAAATATAAATGTTCCAGTATGGTGGTCATCTGTGCCGAGAAAATGTTCAGCAATCAGACAATGGTGTCAGCATTTGGAAATATACAGTGTGCATTGACATGACATAGATTGAAGAAGTAATCACCACCTGTGCCTGCTACACCTTAACTGTTGAGCAAAACCTGTACCAAAGTCACTAAGGAGATAGAATTTAGAGAATAAAAGGAAGATTAGAAGAAGTTCTATCCCACAGGAGCTAGGGATTAATGGTTTATATCAACCAAGAACAAGGATGCTAGCTTTTTGTAACCTATAGAATCGAGAATCATTCTGATTGATTTTCCTTGGTGACTGTTTATCTTAATTTCCCAAGCTTACAATCTCTGTTTTTCTCACAGTCCAGAGGCAGAATCTCATCCTCAATTTATCTACCAAATTTACAATTTAGGACATAAAGAACACATAGTGCATGAACAGGTTATAGTATTAGGTAGGGTGTCTTCTTTCTGTGTGTATGGAGGATGGCTGTATGTGCACCTGTACACAGGTATAGAAATGTTCTCACTCATGGTCTCACTCTCCCACATGTGAAGGTCAGAGGTTGATGTCAGAATGCTTTCTTCAGTCCTCCTTACTTTTATTTTTATTACTACAGGTTACATCTCCATCACAGTGTCGTCTTTCTTCCCCTCCCAATCCCGCCTTCCTACCCTTTACACACTATCCCTTCCATCCCACTCCTCTGGAGTGGAGTGTCTCTATGTAACAGTCCCCCACCCCAGTTCAGCAGTCATATGAGGCCAAGAACCTCCTCATATACTGGGGGCCTACAAGGCAGCACCACTAGGGCAAAGTGTCTCAATGACAGGTAACAAAGTCTATGTTCTTGTTTCCTTTGGTGCATTGGTTGTAGTAGAGTTATCCTGTACTATATGGCTAAAATCTGATTATAAGTGAGTAGATGTCATGCACATCCTTCTGAGTCTGGGTTAGCTCTCTCAGGATGAGCTTCTTTAGTTCTATCCATTTGGCTGCAAATTGCATAATTTCATTGTTTCTGATAGCTGAATAGTATTCCATTGTGTAGATGTAGCACAGTTTTTTAATCCATTCCTCGGTTGAGGGACATTGGGGTGGTTTCCAGTTACTAGCTATTACAAATAAGGCTGCTATGAACATAGATGAGGAAACATCCTTGTGGCTTGGTGAGGAATCATTTGGATGTACACTCAGAAGTGGTATGGCTGGGTCTTGAGGTAGGGCTATTCCAAGTTTTCTGAGATATCGCCAGACTGATTTCCATAGGCAGACACAAAGCAAGCATCAACAGATACAAGAAAATTGAAATAACCTCTTGTATCTTATCAGGCCACCATGGAATAAAGCTGGACTTCAACAACAATAGAAATAAGCGAAAGCCTGCACACTCATGGTATCTGAACAACTCTTTACTGGAGGACCACTGGGTCAGGGAAGATATAAAGAAGGAAATCAAAGACTTCTTAAAATCCAATGAAAATGAAGGCAAAATATACCCAAACCTATGGGATACAATGAAAGCTGTGCTACGAGGAAAGTTCAAAGCACTAAGTGCCTTCAAGAAGAAAATTGTGACAGCTCATATTAATGAATTAACAACTGAGCTGGAAGAACTGGAAAAAAAGAAGCAAACACTCCCAAGGGGAGCAGAAGGCAGGGAATCATCAAACTTAGGGCTGAAATCAACAACTTAGAAACGAAAAGAATGATACAAAGAATCAATGAAACCAAGAGTTGTTTCTTTGAGAAAATCAACAAAATAGACAAACCCTTAGCCAAATTAACTAAAAGGCAAAGGGAAAGAACCCAAATCAACAAAATCAGAAATGAAAAGGGAGAAATAACAACAGACATTGAGGAAATCCACAGAATCTTTAGGTCCTACTTTAAAAATCAATACTCCACCAAATTTCAAAACCTAAATGAAATGGACAATTCTATTGATAGATTCCACCTTACGAAGTTAAATTAAGATAAGGTTAACAGATTAAACAGACCTATAACCCCTAAGGAAATAGAAACAGTCATTAAAAATCTCCCCACCAAAAAAAGCCCAGGGCCAGATGGTTTCAGCACAGAATTCTACCGGACCTTCAAAGAAGAGCTAATACCAATACTCTTCAAACTCTTCCACAAAATAGAAACAGAAGGAACACTGCCAAACTCATTCTATGAGGCCACAGTCACCATGATTCCTAAACCTACTTACATTTTGAGATAATATCTTTTACTGAACCTAGGTTAAAGTATTTCAGCTGGCCTCTCTGGCCAGTGAGACCTCACAATTGACCTGTCTCAGCTCCTGGCACTGTGTTAACAAATATGTGACACTTTCCCAGCTCTTTATGTTTTTCTGGGAGATCCAAACTCAAGTGCTTGTGCAGTACACATTGTACCCATTGAGCTAGAGTCAAGTGTCTCGATGCCCATATTAATTGACTATATAATAATATCAATATTCTTTATGTACATTGGTGGTCATTTTAAATTCTAGTTTTAGCTTTCTGGCATAAATAGAACCTAGGAAAAACCCTTTAAAAGGCATAGCATGTATGCCATTCTTGGCTTTTAGAGTAAGGTAGAATATCTTCAAAATTAAGTCAGAGCATCATATGTTACATTGAAGGGATCTTACTTTCTATATAGGATTACTTGTGGTAGAGTTAGTGAAATTAATGTATCATAGGGATATTGGATTATCAGAAGCTTGATATCTCAGTTGAAAGATATGGGTGGAGCCAATTATGACTGAATGTTTGCTATTAAAGGGCATTACTAAGAAGCCTTGCAGATGATGTCATTGGCCATGAGAAACAATGGGAATCATGGGACCACAGGACACACTGTTGTGGGGGCATACCTTGAAAAAGCCCTTGAAAAAACATGGCAATGAGAATGCTGGCAATCACGCTGAAATCATCAGGACAAATATGATTTAAATTGGGAGTCCATGTGTTCTCCAGCCCCACCCTCCTTCCTTCTCATTCCCTCTGCCAACCATGGACCGCTGTCCATCACTGTTTTGTGCTGACCTGCTGGGAGTCCACAATGGTGAAGAGCGTATCACCATTGGCAGAGTTGGATTGCTGCAATCCAACACAAAATCCATCATAGACTTGTTAAGGCAGAGTCCTTTGGAATCATATACCTTGGGGCTTCAGAGCATAGGAACTGTTAGCCAAACAGCAAATTGGAGATTGTTTGGATAGCTTTGAGTCTTGAAAATGATTAAGCCCTAGGACTGCAGAGGCAATTCTTTACTGATTAAAAAGACTGCCCTACATCAGTGGTTGGGACAGATTAATTTTATAAACTGGCCTTAAGAACTGACGAATAAAACTCACAGACTTTAAGATTGAAATAATCTGTTGGAAACCAGCCATCTGTATGGACCTACGCCAAGAGTATTAACAAGTTAGTGTTAAGTGTTTGTTTTTTAGAGCTATTAGAATGTTTTAGGTATTAAGATATTCTCAGTTAGATTATAGATTTTAGAATTAAGGTTTAGGTTTTAGGATTTAGGAACTTTATAAGTGATTGTTAAATATTAATAAATGTATGTGTGATAAATAAAAAAATTCTGTTAATGTTACTGAAGTGAAAGCAGATTACTGAGGCTGGTGTTGTGTTCACCTTATTTATCTCTCTATCACTACCATCTTCTCCCTTTGCATGGACAGATTTTGTTTATGTCTTATTTTGATTCTGGAGTCAGACCTCCAGCCAGTGATTATTGATGCTTGTTAAAACCCATTCTTGGCCACGAGGTCTATGCTCTACTGTGATTATTAGCTGCTGACACTGAATGATCAGACCCAGGTTTAACCCTTTTTTCAAGACCAACTCATGAAACTTGAGTTGATTTTAACTCAAAAGTTGGTCTTTTATCTATTGTTTAGGCTCATCATTTTTCCTGCATTCCAATTCCAAACTCAACGTCCTCCCTTCCTCTTCTCAACCAGCCTAGGTTTCTCAAAGAAAAATAATTCAAAGTGGCTCAGGTTTACAACTGTGGTGTTGAATTGTGGGTTAGTAAAACAGTCACATACAAACAAGGCTTGGTGTATAGTCTTGTGAGCAAGATTTTCCATAGTGTTATTCACAGACATGCAGTTACTCTTGATATTCCCCACTCTTTACCCTGAGCCCTCTTTAGCATAACACATTCTACAGTCTACCTGTGTTGCAATAAATAGGCATGAAAAGGGTCTATCTTATTCAGCAAACCTATTCTCTGAGGTGTTTTCTTTTCTCTATAGAAATATAATAGGCATTGTTGTGTAGGCATAAATTGGGCCAGAAACCTTTTAGAATGCTGCTAATTTTGTGTATGTCTTATGCACATTCATGCACTTATCTCTAAGCTAGCCTGATACACATTATGCTGTGCTAGCTAAATGTTAAAGTCACCCCAACAAAGTAGCAGTTTTTGAGGCAACTTGAACTTAGCATAAGCTCTATATACAAAATCTGTTCTATGAGATAGTTTGCTTCTTGCCAAAAGGAGGAAGATGAACTTAGCAGAAAAACTTTTAACTTGAGGGGAACTTCTGCTTCCACTATACCTCTGCTTCCCCCACATGACCTATTACTGAGCAGTTGAGACAGTGTACACATGGTTCATAGGACCATAAAGCAATGTATATGGAAGAGCCTTAAAAATACCCAAAATCCCACTCATGTGTGCCTAAGAAAACTGAGGTCCAGAGAAGAAAAAGTTTCCCCAAGGTCACACAGCTTCCTTGAAGGATCCCTCAGAGGAAGACTCACTCAGTACATAGTTCTGCCATCCTGTGTTTGTATAGAATTCAGAATCTACACCCACTCATGGGGGTGCCTAAGTGAGAAGTGTTGGTTACAGCTAAAAAGAAAGATCTGAACTTGGGAAAACTGTTGCTCTGGTTTGGTCTTGAGTGTCTCTCAGTGGTCATTTGACCAAGACTTCATTTCAGCATGGTGATCTTCAGAGATGGTAGAAAATTTAAGATGTAAGGCCAATGAAAGATCTATAGGTCATTGAGGATCATTGAGAACAAACATGTCTTTAAAGAAAACCTTAAGACCTTGTTATCTTCTTTTTTATACCCTGTATATGAAGTAATTTTAGTCTTTTGGCTAATGTTGTTAGGTTGTGGTATTTCTAAGGACGTAGTTCTTTAGGAGTTGTTCAACTAGTCAAGCTCTATGAATTGGATTCTACCCATGGATCTTATATGGAAAATGGAAAAACTTAATAGAATAAGTTCCAGGCTACCAGGATCCAAGCAGTGGTACCTACTGATCAAAGTCTAATGAACCCAAATGATACTCAAAATAAGCATTTTCTTTATATAAAGTTGAACATGACAGACATGTATAAAAGGACATGAGGTTATTATTCAGAATCCTAAAGAAACAAAACAAAAACCAAACCAAACCAAAAGAAAACAAATAAAATCTTAATGGGCCACAAGCAAAATCATTTATTTCACAATAGCTTTTGAGAAAGATAGACTTGAGAAGTGCAGAATGAAAGGGTTTTAATTTTCAATAAAATAGAGAATGTTATCAGGTTACAGTAATGATGAGAAAAAAGAGAGTGTCCATACCATGTTGCTACTATAATGCAGGAGAAAAGTGCTACAGTGTTCATAAAATGACCACACAAAGACAGACCTCTCTAGCTAGAGGAAGTGGGATGGAAGGTGGTATATCAACATTATCAGGGGGGAAAATTCATCCCAATGATGTTTGTTTGGGACATATTACATGAATAAAACCCCTTCTATACTTGGACACAAAAGGAATGAAGATTTATTACCATCCTAACCAGAGAAACAGTATTGACCCATAAGCTATTTAAGATTTTTAACACTGTGGCCAAGAATATTTATTGCTTTTAATTACCATAAAGTAGCAAGGATCTTGTTTTAATAGATTTTTCTCCAACTCTCATGCTTTTGCTTTGCAATTTGAAGTGTAGGAAATAAGAGAAATACTATTTCAATCTTAAGTAAAAATTCTCAGACAAAAGTGATAAGTTAAAAATGACCATGGCTTGCTTTGAATCTCCTTGTGCTTTCTCTTCAATCCCAGGAAATCAAAACAGTATTCTGAGAGTGGGAGGATGGGTGGATGGAGGGAGGGGAGCACAAATGACTCTGGTTTGTTATATGACCGTCTTCTCTCTGAATCCTAGGCACTGAACTTAAATAAGGGCAAGAGTCAACTGGGTTAGAGAAGAGCCACACAATTACCTCTCTTCAACCAGAAGACCCATACTTTCAGATTCCTTGAGGCAGTGGAACTTCTTAGGCCAGTTAGCACCAAGACTCATTGGTTATAGCTATTTGACTGACAAATGAAATTCCTTTACTCCTCTAAGTGTCAGTTTTCTCATTTACTGGATGGGAATAAAATAATTTGCAGGATTATTTTAATTATAAAATTGGATTATGGATTGTGAAGTGTTAGCAATTTTTTAGTATGGATAAGTCAATAAATGAAAGACTTTTTTTTTTACACTTGCAGCCATATATCTAAGTTGCTCAGTTGTTCAGCACCTCCTTCACTGCTACCCACAGTGCAAACAAGAAATTACTAGATCTTGGTGTAGTAGCACACATCTGCAATCCTAAGACTTTTCAGGTAAAGGTTGGAAGATCAGGAATTGGAAGCCAGTCTTGGCTATATAATGCATTCCAGAAATGTAAGAAGTTATTTTAAATATTTGTTTTACTCCTCAGACCAATTCCGGTGGACCCTGCTATTTATAAGGAAGAATTATTTTGGTTCAGGTCAAGTGGCAAGATTTTGTATATCTTAGTCCACTTTGGGTTGTTTGAGGTCAAAGGAAAGGCCTTGTAGCAATGGCAGGTCATGTGTTAGCAACTAATGGTCCATGCTATTGTGGGGTAAGTTCTGTTCATTTTTTGTTGCCAAGGGGGAACTGAGGATATTTGGAAAGATCTTTGGGGGAACCACTGAAAGAAGAACAATCAGTAAGTGGACTTTCAGACACAGGATCCACAGGAAAGGTATTTATTAACATTATATATCATATCACAATGGTTGGACTTGGTTTAGGAGATTCTGAGCCTAAGGTTCTACCTCTGTCTTCTCCATTTCTCTTGCTTCTGTTCCTCACCATCCCCTGGCCTAGTCTCTTTGTAAGACCTCTAGTGGGATCATAATCAAGTAACTGAGTAATTAGCTATTTAATAACAAAGTTTTGACCAATACTAAAGCACCTTAGATTTTTCTTTCCTTCCTCCCTTGCTTTCTTGTTGCTCTGATTTATTCATGTGCCTGTTTCTGTGGGATCTATATTCAGGAAACCTGGGCTATATAAGAGGTGAAGATGTTTTCAGGGTGCTTTATCAGGCAGAAAGAAGAAAGGAGAGTGTAAATTTATTCATCAATATGATAAGTGATGAAACCAATTCTTTTCCTTATTTTCTATTATGTGCCAGATACTTTGGTAAGTGTTGCATATACAGACCAAGGCTTAAAATACTGGTCAAGGACAAAAGCTTCACAGGAGCCTTCTTACATGATACTCACTGGTTTTATAATCATAGTCTAAACTATTTTTCTGGACTTCAATGTTCTTTCCTACACAATTGTGATAACAACATTTAATTTGGTGTGTTTAAGATAATTAAGTGAATGAATACTTGGAATAGACATAAAAGATTATCTGGCTTATTGGTACAACTTCAATAAATGTTAGCTATGTTTACTATTATCCCAGTATTCTTTGTCCTTCACAATAACCAGAAATGATCAAACTCATTATCCTTATTTTACAGAGAAGAAAACAGAAGCTTGATAACTGGCCTTGCTCACACAATAGCAACATCAGAGATAGAAGCATTCAATTTGTTTATATAATGAACCTCTATCATTTATGTTTTCTATCCCATACTAATGTAACTCCACAAACAAAGATGTACAGGACTTTTTTTTTTACCTTAGGGAGTTGAAAGGCTAATGAAAGAGAATGGTGATGAGCAGTTATTTTTAAAAAAGCAGGGAGGGCAAAAGTATGCTTTTGTGCAAGTTAAGGAATGATGAAGCGACTATCTAACCAAACCAAGAAAATGTTAAAGGACTTTACAGGGAGATTCACGAGTATCTCTTAACTCAGAATGGAGAGTGGTACAGTAAAGTTTGGCAAGGGTCATTTGCAGATAGAACAAAAGTTCGGAGATAACTATTGGAGAGTACAGAATAAGAAGGATGGCTGAGAGCATATGGGCTTCAGTGTTCATTATGATTTCTTGCTCTTGCAGACTGCACAGGTGCTATCCAGTAGGTCATCACAGGAAAGAATGAAGAATGGTCTCTGGACAATGTGTCAGGGGACCTGAATTTCAATCTTGATTCTAACACAAGCTCACTGGGGGAATATCCTCTATATCTTTGAAGTGTAGTGTATTTATTTATGAACTAACAGGAGTGAGTACTGGAAAGATTGTGAAACTAGATGTCCCCAGGGACATTCAGGTAAGAAAGCCTAGCAGGATACTGTGTAGTGGTACCGCATGGTTATCGAGCAGGTGATGATAAGAGAATGGTCTCGCTCCAGGTCCCATGGCAATAATATGGTTGCATCTGCATTTGATTTCAGATGTTCAATTCCAAACCTGATACCTTATCCACTTGCATGTCAGGGAAAACTTCATACCTCTGGCACTCTCGGGCATTAGGTAAAGCCATTTATAAACCATCCCTCTCCAGGGAGGTCTCCTGCTAGCCAAGTCACTGCATACACACTTTATTTTCACTTTTATTTATGGCCAAGAGTCAATCATAAAGGTGGTAGGTTAAAGCACATCTCCTTGTTCTGCCATTTCTTTATTTGATCTTGTGCTCATTTATAACCTCATAAGTCTTAGTTTTCTCACCAGTAAAATGGAATAAGTGTGGTATAATTATCTCACTACTGAATTCTCATGAGAAAATTAAGAATACTGTAATCTCTGTAGCCACCTGCAGTCTAACATTCTAATCTGAAATTAAGACATTACACAAACTTGATAGCAGCTTAAAAGTTTTTTTTGTTTTGTTTTGTTTTGTTTTGTTTTTTTGTAGAGGTATAGGCTATTTCCATGGTTTGGCATTAAAAAGCAGGTAACAGGTTTAAAACACTGTAAATAAATTAAAGGTGACAGCTGTTCAACTTGGTTTTACAAACCTCCAAGAGTTGAAAAAACTTAGAGCTAAGGTAAAATAATGCATGGTGTTAGCCCATGCCTTTACCTCCAGCAGAGACAGGAGGATCATTATAGAGTTAGTTGTCTTATAAATTCTAGAGTTACAAGAAACAGGGTGGTGATGGTGCACACCCTTAGTCACATCATTGGGGAAGAATACACCCTTAATCCCAACACACTAGAGACAGAAACAGGCAGATCTCAGAGCTCAAGGTCAGCTTGATACAAAACAAGCTCTAAACAGAGAAAAACTTTGATCCAGGGGTGGAGGAGCACATCTATAATCCCATCAGTTGGGAACCACATGTCTTTGATCCCAAAACTTAGAATGCAGAGACAGGCACATAGGATTTCAAAGGATTTAAGTTTAAAAGCTACTTACAAAATGCAGGCTGCAATTAAAACAAATTGTCCTTTGAGATCTCAAAATATATACACTAAAGGTTTGTTTAGCTCCAAAATATCAAAATAATTTCTTCTTTAATCCGGATTGAAAGGTAATACTTTATATATTATCAAAAAACCAAATTTGCTCCAGGAAAAATATTACCTGACCTCCCTCCCCCCCGCCAAAAAAAACAAAGGTAATTGTCCCAGAGTTAGGATTAGGGCAGGGCTCTGTTCTTATCTTTCCAGGAGATTTAAAGCATCCATTCAAGGAATTCAAGGACAACTGGACAATGGAAACCTCAGCAGAAAACAGATCAGACACCAAAGGAGACGAGTGACCCAGATGATCCAGCCTTGCAGACTTCCTCAATATCAGTTTTCTCAAAAGTCTACAACCACAACAACTCAAAATCGCTAAGATCGTTCAGCTCCACAGACTGCTCCAGCCAGAACTTCAGTAAAGCTCTGAAGATCAGCTTCTGTCTATGAACTTTTTAGGACACCTAAATAGCTGCACACAAAGGGACTGAACATCAAATGATTCTATTAACATTTTTAACCATTTTTCCATTCTTATTTGGGCCCCAAACAGGTTTACTACGTCCCAAATCAGCAGGAAGTCATTTTAAGAGAACAACGTCCCATCCCCAGAAGGTGGGGAGGGTGTTCCCCCGCTTTGGTTATTTGATGAATAATAGAAAATTTTGTTATTTAGGGGAAGAGACTACAAGCTGTTAAATGGTCTTGTTAAATGGGTTTTGGAGGTTAGAACCAGGGACTTCTCTCTTTTTCTCTTCTGTATCCTTCTTTCTCTCTTATGCAGGAGTGAACAGCCTTGAGAAAAATGGGACATAGACATAGTATAGGAAAGATCAAGAAAAAAGGACATATTATTGAATATGGCCTTATACCTTTGTATACTGATACAAAATTAATATTATATTTGGCTAACGTGGTATTGACCATTGTATATTAATGCAAACTTAAGATTGTATAGGGCTACATGGGTATTGATCTTTGTATATTGATACAAAATTAAGATTATATTTGGCCACAATGGTATTGATCTTTGTATATTGAAACAAAATTAAGGGTAACGCTTCTTAAAGGTATTGTTCCTAGTAATGCTTAAAAATGAAATGTCAAGTTTTGGCCTCTTGCTACCAACCATCATAAACTGTTTAGGATAATTAAGAAAGGGAAACTAGTAGTCATGCAAACGTGTCATTTTGTTAGTTACTATGACAGTCTATCACAGTTATTTTCTAAGCTACTCAGAAATCAAGTTGCTAAGAGACAAGCAATATTTGCTTATCTAAATATAAGAGATAGATAGGGCATCTTCAAAAACCTCAAGAGATCTTCAGAATATGGCATTCAAAGATGTTTTCTTAACTTAAGATTTTTTGATATCAAGACATGTCAGCTCCTGACAGCACCCCCATTCTTCTCCAAGTAGAAGATGAGCATCGAAGAATCTCCAGTGGGAGATGATTGAATTGGTGGTAAGCCTTTCTCTTGGCAAGAAAAACCCCTTGCTTCAAATGTAGACAGACTTCTGTCCAAAAAGGACAA
This sequence comes from Lophiomys imhausi, assembly GCA_907164525.1. Lineage (NCBI taxonomy): Eukaryota > Metazoa > Chordata > Mammalia > Rodentia > Muridae > Lophiomys > Lophiomys imhausi. Next base: position 5,810,820 of record CAJQZJ010012348.1, on the reverse strand, counting down.
AACTTGGAAGCAGGTAAGTCGACAGCCTAGCTCTGCCAAGACAGGGTAGGCAAGTCCTTCATGATTCCTGCTCTACAATCAATGTCTGTCAGAGAAACAGGGCCAAATGGCTGAAGACTGATGCTGTAATATATGGAGAGAAAATGGGAACTGTCCAGGCACCCACTGGTATGTCATTTCTTAGTTTTGGAAGCTGCAGGCCTTGTACTTCCTATATAATCAGATATATTTATCCCTCTCAGGTCTCTGAGGTGGTAGTTGAAGAATAGATAGCTAGAGTCTCATAGTTAAATTTTGAGTTGTTTAGGAATCAAGAGGGTGTTCTGGATCTAAGAAGATATTTTTAAAATTGTGAGGCAAGTTAGTATGAAAGCTGAGTTAAATATAGAACTTTAAACTCATGGAGATGGTATATAGTAGAATGTTAAAGTCAGGTGCCAAATACATATGGACTGGACATTGGGAATATATGCTAAGCCATATAACTCTTATAATTGTGGCCTATTTATTTCTGTTGTTTTGTATTGTATTCATAGTTATAAGAAAAAGAACCATTTGTTGGACTGAAAGGGAGAGCTGTTGGGGGGAAAAAGAAATCCCTTAAACTTAAAAAAAAAAAAAAAGGGAAGAGGATGGGGAGTTGAGTGGGAGGAGGGTGGAAGGGTGGGACTGGAGGGGGGAGTAGGGAGGGGATTGTGATTGAGATGTAACTTGAAAAAATAAAAAAATAAATTATTAAATAATTAAGAATACTGAATGTGTGTGAATCTTCTGTATCAAGATTTAATTCAGATTCTACCAATGAGTGGAAGGTGTAACATATAAAATTTGGAATATTCCTTTTTTTTTCTCTAGGAAAGTTATGGAGGGAAAATGCCTTAAACTTTATCTTTATCAGAAGAAATAGCAAACTCACACATATGTCTTTCTGCTGTTTGACATAAGTATAGTAGCAATTCTGAATAAGGTTAAAGCTTTTTTGTTTTTTAGTTTGGTTTTTGGTTTAGTTTTTGGACTTCTGCTTTATGAAAACAGAAAGGCCACATTTCACAGAATTGTTTGTCTTTGTGAAGTATGAAACACACACCAAGATTAGGAGGGGCTCTTTGTAAGCAAAAGAGAGCAAAGTTATTTTGATATGGGTTTGGCACATGTGGTAGTTTAATATATTGCAGCTGTCGGAATGAATGACTGTATTTAGGGTTCTACTGCTGTGATGAGACACCATGACCAAGGAACTCTTCTAGAGGAAAATGTTTCATTGGCACTGGCTTACAACTTCAGAGATTTAGTACATTATTATCATGGTTGAAGCATTGTAATGCACAGACAAAGTGCTAGAGAAGGAACTGAGAATTCAACATCTGGATCTGCAGGCAGAGAGAGTGCCACTGGGCCTGGCTCCTGAAAACTAAAGCCCACACCTAGTGACACATCTCCTTCAATAAAGTCACACCTATTCGAAATAAGCCACACTACCCAATAGTGCCATTCCTATGATCCTATGGGATGGTTTCATTCAAACCATCACAAAGACAGATAGTACAGAATGAAGGGGTGAAATGTGACAAACAAGCAAGGATGGAGGTGAACGTTCAGGATGAATGAGGGAATGGAAGCCAGGTGGGGGAAAGGTAGTAAAAGCAAGACATATATAAAAGAAACAGAGGATATGGAAAGAGAAAATCAGGAGGAAATAAGAAATATCAGCAATAAAGAAGACAGAAGATAAATCAGAAATTAAAGTATGTAGAGCAAAGAGTAGATAGGGAAGGAAATCGGAAAGGAAAAAGGAGCAAGACTTGTTGTAAGATGAAATCTTTAAATACTGAGTTTGGGCTTGTTCTTGAACACCTTGACTGAGGAGTTCAGCAATGCTTTAAAAGCACAAGTCCAGAGTGTGAGAAAATCTTCACCAACCCCACATCTGATAGAGGGCTATTATCTAAAATCTACAAAGAACTCAAGAAACTAAATGCTAAGAAACCAAATAATCCAATCAAAAAATGGGAGACGGAGCTAAATAGAGAATTCACAAAGGAGGAATCCCTAATGGCTGGGAGTCACCTGAAGAAATGCTCAACATCCTTAATAATCAGAGAAATGCAACTCAAGACGACCCTGAGATTCCATCTCACACCTGTCAGAATGGCTAAGATAAAGAGCTCAAATGACAGCACATGCTGGCGAGGGTGTGGAGAAAGGGGAACCCTACTCCATTGCTGGTGGGAGTGCAGGCTTGTGCAACCACTATGGAGGTCTGTCTGGAGATATCTTAGAAACCTTGGAATAACTTTGCCTCAGGACCCAGCCATACCACTTCTGGGTATACACCCAAAGGACACCTCACGGAGACATAGGGAAGTCTCCTCATCTATGTTCATAGCAGCCTTATTTGTAATTGCTAGAAACTGGAAACAACCCAGATGTCCCTCAACTGAAGAATGGATTAAAAAACTGTGGTACATCTATACAATGGAATATTACTCAGCTATAAGAAAAAATGGAATCATGCAATTTGAACCTAATGGATGGATCTAGAGAAGCTCATCCTGAGTGAGCTAACCCAGACTCAGAAGGATGCACATGGCATCTATTCACTTATAGTAGGATTTTAGCTATATCTTACAGGATATCTGTACTACAACCAACACACCAAAAGGAACATGGACATAAACTTTTTTTTCATTTCTTTTTCTTTTTCCTTTTCCTTTTTTTTCTTTTTCTTCTTCCTCTATTTTTTTTTTGTTGTTGTTCTTTGTTTTTGTGGGTTTGTGTGTCTGTTGGTCTTTTTTTTTAGTATTCCCCCAGTAGCAAGGAGACACCTATCACTGGCAGTACTGCCTCGTAGGCCACCGGTGTATGAAGAGGCTCTTGGCCCTCATATGACTCCTGATCTGTGGTGAGAGACTGTTATGCAGGGACACTCCACCCCAGAGGATCAAGACGGAAGGGTCAGGAGGTAGAGCATGGGAGGGTGGGGCTGGGAAGTGGGAAAAGAGGACAATATGATAAGGATGTAACCTGTAGAAACAAACAAGTAAATTTATTGATTAAAAAAGAGAAGAGGCGGGTAACAACGTTGAAACACTGTGGATAGAGTGGGGGACACAGCCGTTCAGCCTGGTTTTGTAAACCTCCAGGTGTCGAGGAGACGTGGAGCTAGGGTAGAATGCAGGGGAAGTGTGGTGTTAACCCATGCCTTTGGCTTCAGCGGGGATGGGAGGAGCAACATGGAGTTGGTGGACTTGTAGATTCTAGAGTTGCATGGAACAGGGTTGTGAGGGTGCACACCCTTGATCCCATCATTCAAGAGGAGTACACCCTTAACCCCAACACACTAGAGATGGAAACAGGCAGATCTCGGAGCTCAGGGTCAGCCTGATACAAAACAAACTCTAAATAGAGAGGAACTTCGATCCAGGTGTGGTGGAACACATCTTTGATCCCTTCAGATGGGAACCGCAGGTCTCTGATCCCAATGATTAGAGTGCAGAGACACACACATAGGATATGGAAGGACTTATGTTTAAGGGCTGCTTACAGAGGGCCCACTCAATGCAAACAAATTGTCCTTTGAGATCTCAAAATATATACACTGAAGCTGGTTTAGCTCCAAAATAACAAAGTAATTTCTTCTTTAAACCAGATTGAAAGATAACACTTTATATATTGTCAAAAAACCAAATTTGCTTCAGGAGAAATGTTACCTATCCCCCCAAAAAAAAAGAGGGTGATTGTCCCTGAGTAAGGATTGGGGCAGGCCTCTGTTCTTATCTTTCCAGGAGAATCAAAGCATCCATTCAAGGAACCCGGGGACAACTGGACAATGGAGGCCTCGGCAGAAAACAGAATCAGACACCAAAAGAAGACGAGTGACCCAGTTGATTCAGCCTGACAGACTCCCTCAATGGCTGTCTCCATCAAAAGCCTACAACCACAACAACTCAGTATCGCTAAGACCGTTCAGCTCTACACAATGCCCCAGCCAGAACCTCAGTGAAGCCTGGAAGTTCAGCTTCTGCCTACAAACTTCTTAGGACATCTAAACAGCTGAGAGCAGAAGGAATGAACATAAAAGGATTGTACTAACATTTTTAACCATTTTTCCATTTTGGTTCGGGCCCCAAACAGGTTTACTACGACTCAAATCAGCAGGAAGTCATTTTAAGAGAGTGACGTCCCATACCCAGAGGGTGGGGAGGGTACTTCTCCCCCCCCCCTTTTTGGTTATTTGAAGGACAACTGAAAACTCTGTTATTTATGGGAAGAGATTACAAGTTGTTAAATGGTCCTGTTTAATGGGTTTTGGAGGTTAGACCCAGGGTATTCCTTCTTTCCCTTTTCTGTATCCTTTTTTATCTCCTATGTAGGAATGCACGGACTTGAGAAAAATTGAGACATAGACATAGCACAGGAAGGACCAAGAAGAAGGGTCAGATTATTGAATATGCCCTTATACCTTTGTATATTGATACAAAATTAGTAGTATATTTGGCTAAAGTGGTATTGACCATTGTTTATTGTGCAAAAATAAGATTGTATTGGACTACCCCAGTCATTTCTTATTTTTCCAGATAATATTCCAAATTCCTCTAACAGAGCCTTACATCACTATGTCTCTTCAGCCTTCTGGTCACACTCATTTGGATGCATTTTTAAACCATTATATTTCAGAAATTTTTCTTTGAAAGGGTACTTCAGCAGAAGGTAACACACTAAAACCAAAGCTATTCCACAATTTTTACGAGTCATCAAAAATACATAAAATCCAAATGACTTACAAATACTATCTGAACTATTTTTATTATTTTTATTATTTTGTTTATCCTATTGTCCAAAAGTATAAGAAACTGGACTTATAAAATTTGATGAACCATTTGAAACAAAGCAGATGTTACAAAATATTGTTTATTCTTTATTTTAATTAGATAGAACACAACAGCCCATTTATAGATAGTTACATAAAGTTTTGTAGGTAATCTCTTTTTTCTCTATGAAACCTCAACTTACTCTTTTTATATGATGTGTTTTGTGTAGCGAATGGTAAATTAATTGAACAAGTGGCCAACAAATGATTCTGAAGAAAAGAATGAATAACTTAGATGCTATTTTCAGAAACCCCATTGTTAATAACTTGCCTCTTCTATTGTTTCTCCAACATCAATGAGTGCTATCTTTCGATTTTTATCTGGTTGTCAAGCCAGAAAATAAAGTAGTATTTAATTCATCATTCTTACTCACCTCTCATATTTAATTAATCATCAAGTTAACACAGCTTCTAATTGACTCAACTTTCTTTTTAAAAACTCACAAAACTAAACAATGTTCATATTCTCACTATTATTAACCTATCCCAGGATTAAATCACTTCTTCAAAGACTCAAGAAAAATCTTAATTGGGCACATTGAATTTTGCTTTTTCTAACCTATTCTTCTGTCTGCAGCTATACATAGATCTGGTCAATTTACATTATACTTTCTGTGCATATAATATATCTGTTTGAAATGCTCCAAGGTCCCATTCCTGGCACCTATTGTGCATCCATGCAAAGCATGTGATTCTCTGTTTCACACTCTGCTTTTATAGTTCTTCCACCTCTTTTCTACAATGTTCTCCTTGAGCCATATGGAACTGACCAAAGCCCACAGTAATGAGGGTCCTGAAATGCCAGATATGAAGAAGGAGGACCATTGATAAGAAAATAAACATGATTTTTTTTAAAACTGAGAACAAGAGGTCTTCATGAGTTGATGACTCCTGACAGCAAATTTATTAAGAAGTACAGCATCTCATATAGGAAGATAGGACACAGTCACCATAACGCTGTAGCACAGTGGAACAATGGAACAAAGTTAGCAAAAAGCTAATGAGGAAATTTTACACAGAGACTACAGGATATCTTAAAAATGTCACAGAATGAGCACACAGTGGCCTTGAGCTCTTCAGGAGGAAAAATCAGATTCCCAGGAACTAAGACCCTGCCTCTTTCCAGGTCCTTAGGCCCAGTTCTAGACTTGACTTTGTCAAGTTTGCCTCTGGACAAGGACTCATAACTGTTGTTTCGCTTTGTCCTTTCATCCAAATCTCTGAGAAAGCCTTGGATGGGCCAGATTCCCAACACAAATACCTTTCACTTTTCTAAATGTAGCTTGTTTCTCTCATACCTTCACTTACTTTTTTTTTTCCTTACTAACTCCTGTTTACAGTTCAGATTTCAGTTTAGCTCTCCTTTTACTTCCAAGACTAAGTTAGGCATTTCTATTTGTATTCTAATATTATTCTTCTCTTTAGTTCAGGAATTCCCAAATGGATGGGACTAGAGAAGCTCATCCTGAGTGACCTACCCCAGACTCAGAAGGATGCACATGGCATCCATCCACTTATAATCGGAGTTTAGCCATATAATACAGGATAACTATGCTACATCCAATGCACCAAAGGGAACAGGAACATAGAATTTGTTTCCTATCAATAGGACACTTTGCCCTAGTGGTGCTACCTTGTAGGCCCCCAGTGCATGAGGAGGCTCTTGGCCCTCATATGACTGCTGAACTGGGGTGGGGACTGTTATGTAGGGACACTCCACTCCAGAGGGGTGAGATGGAAGGGATAGGGGGTAGAGAGTGGGAGGGCGGGACTGGGAGGGGTGGAAAGAGGGCACTGTGATGAAGATGTAACCTGAAGTAATACATAAATATTTTTAAAAACCTGAACACACTAAATCTAATAGAAGCAGAAAGCTGGACCACCTGTGTGGAAGCTGGATGTTCAGGAGGCTGATGAGTACCCCTGTCTGGGGTTCAGATTTCCTCGCTGGGAATTTGAGTGGGTCTGTACCCATGGGCTTCTCTCCTTGTGAAGATCTCCTGCCTCAGCAACTTTCCCAGCTGGCTGGTCTGTTTTTCTGAGTGTCTGTGAGTCTCACCCAGGGACTTTTATTAGTCCCTGCGTTTGCTGGGTGAGACCCAGCGGGTTCGCACCTCTCGGAGTGTTGTTCGCCGTGTTTATGTCTCTGCGGTGTTCTGGCTGTTTTCCCCGAGTTCAAAATGTGTCTGTGCCAGCTGGCACCATCTTGGAATCCCCCTTTTAATTTTTTAAACATATTTATTCAAGTTACATCTTGCTTGCAGCCCCCCTCCCTCATCCCGTTCCAGTCCCACCCTCCCATTCTCTTCCCCATCTCCCTCTACTCCTTCTCCAGGGATGATGGAAGCCACCCACATATCGACTCCCCTCAGTTCATCAGTCATGTGAGGACTAAGAGCTTCCTCTTGAGAAGCCAGCATGATCTATATTTTGATAGATAGACACATAGTCATGTTTAGTATTTTTGCAAGAAACATTTTATGGGACTAGGATTAGATGGGACACATCAGAACTGGTCAAAAAGATCCCTCTGACTAAGAATGGTGAGAACCAGAGCAAAGGATTTACTCAATCTCAATGGGTTACTGCAAGAGTAAGTCAGAACAAGATTTATAATGTTCTAGCCTTACTGCTAGTACATTCTTTCATCATTTATAAAGAACTATCCCTCCCAAGACCATTGGTCATTAGAAAGTCTCATGGGTTGTGAGACTAAAGACTCAAATGTACGATGTTCATACTGCATCTTTGAAATTAAAGAGTCCCTAATAAACATTTTTCTAAAACCAAACACTGACAAAACCAGAAATACAGTCAGCATTTAATCTTGTCCACATGGGCATCTGCCTAATTAACTGGCTTGCACTAACATGACTGAGGGCTTATCTCTACCCCCCCCCAAAAAAAAAATATGTAAGCATTAATAGATATATGGCAGGAAGCATATCTGCTTTTTGTTTGCTTTGTTTTTCCAGTTGACTTAACTTGGGTTCTAGAATCCTTGTTGGATTTTTTTTTCTCTTGTTATTTGTTAGTAAGTGCTGAGACTTGACTAGCTCTACCCCTGAGTGGTGGCAGGTGAGGAAAAAACTGACTAGCAATTCAAAACACTTGCTAAACAGAGCACACACAAATACTTGCTGTGAAGTGAAAGTGAGATGCAGTCCCTATCAGAAGAATCTCACTCTAAACCAGCACATCTAAAAACCTGAGGGAAAATCAAAGCCCACAAATTAAAAAGCACCTTTGGAATCTAATCAGATATTCCCTCAATTTACTGACTACCCCTATGGTACTACCCAACTTTATTAGAATTTTATTCTGTACTCTATATTAAAGTGATATTTACATTAATTTGTAGTACTAGCACAAACTCTATTAAAAAGGTAAGAACTTTCATCACTTTATTATTTTTCCTAGATACTGTCTCTGGGTTTCCAGTACACTAATAGGAATTCGTTTGTCTTACTTCATGTCTTGGACAGAAACTGTGAAGCTTCTTCAAAGTTATTTCGTGCTGGGTTGTTAAACATGGTAGAGACCCAGATGTGAAGGTATGTGCTGTAATTGGTTGTGAGGGCCAGGCAGTTGAACTTTCTCATTCTTCTTCAGTCTCTTTCTCTTGGATGTCTTACAAGTATATAATCATTCTCTAGTTATGTTCGGACTTCAAAAGAGTAATAAGAACTAAACTAGGTAGGTCATCCTGCCTCCCAACTTTTATGACCTAATGTTCCATTTCCCAGAAGCAAAAACTGCAGCTCTCACCATCTCTAATCTGGAAGTGCCTCTATCTATCAGAACCATCGTACCACTCAGAGTTGGGTTATGTTTAGTGTGAAGTAGTTAAAAACTTGATTCACTAGACCTTTTTCATTTTAAATGCAATAAAACCAAATCATAGAATTTTATTCTGTATTCTATTTTGAATATATTTATGTTAATTTGTAGTACTAGCACAAAATCCTATTTAGAAGGTAGAGATGGAGAGAGGTGGGGGGGGAGGAGAGAGAGAGAGACTCATGATCACAGACAAAAACATACTGAATCAGGGCTAAAATTCAAGTCTTCTAGCTCTGAACATAATGCTGATTTTACTACTATGTAAATTAGGTAATATTTCTTACCAGTTCTATCTATTGACCCATGCTTGCAGTCATCAGCTCCCTGAACTCTTTCTGGCACTCTTTGCAATGTTTTTAATTTTTTAATTAACACAAATGATGGATTATATATGGCCTCTGTGTTTACTTCTCTATGTGAGTTTCAAGGCACTTACATTACTTACAGGTTCATAATATTTTACACAGATTCTAGTTCGGTGGATGAATTATCCAGTTCTCTATGTCGACCTTCTAACCCCAGATATCCCTAAGAATCTATCATATCAAGTCAGCCCTGTCCATCATCCTGAATGGCTACATACCAAAAGGTCATATATCTTAAGACAGTATTTCCCATATTACTCTTAAGCCTGTGACAACATTCATCAGTTAAAATACTGATCTACTTATTCCTTTAAGATCACTTGTACATTTACTACATTAGTAATAATATACTGTACACACTGGATACAAAAATAAACAACATAGGTGCTAGCTTTGAGTGGTCGATATCCTTTTTTTTTTAAACTCATGGAGATGGGTAGATAGTAGAATGTTAAAGTCAGGTGCCAAATACGTATAGACTGGACATTGGGATTGTATAATAAGCCATATAGCTCTCATAATTGTGGCCTAATTACCTCTGTTGTTTTGTATTGTATTTATTATTATAAGAGAAAGAGCCATTTGTTGGACTGAAAGGGGGAGCTGTTGGGGGAAAAGATATACCTTAAACTTAAAAAAAAAGGAAGGGGATGGGTGGGTTGAGGCGGAAGAGGGTGGAAGGATGGGACTGGAGGGGGGAGTAGGGAGGGGATTGTGATTGAGATGTAGCTTGAAGAAATAAAAAATAAATTAAAAAAAAAACCAACCCAGTCTCTCAGCATGTAACAAGAACCACATATTAAATGTCACTAGAAAAAAATACCAGAAAGAGAAGAACAGTCCAAGCTTACCAGAGAAACCAGAAAAAAAAGAATGTCCTAGGGAAGATGACATGTCTAATGGAGATTAAGACAGAGAAAGACCTCATGGGGAAACAGCTTGGCATTCTGCCTTCAAGATGACTGGAAAATCTGATCCCATTTTGTAGATGAAGAGCTCAGAGCTCAAGAAGGCCATGAAACTTGGACAAGGTCACCTTGTTTGTAAGGAACTTTCTTCTGAAGTTCTCAGGTGTTCTTGCTTCTCAACAAAAAAGCAACATCCTCCAAATGTGCCAATAAGATAAAAAAAAAAATTCAGTCATAATCCTTCAGGACCTAAGATTTATTGAGATCATAAGTAACCCTTGCTCAGTAGAAGAACCTACCTCCCAACTCAGCTGTATTCCCACCAACAAGCAGAAATTGTTGCAATCTAATGCATTTATATGTTTTGGTTTTCTTAATTTATTTCAGGCACCTCATTTTCCTGGAACAAGTGCTGTTATTTATGACACCATGGCAAACACTTTACATTTATAGAGGTTATGAATTTTAGTTATGGTTTTGGTGGCAATTTAATCTGTCCTAACTATGAGGCATTTTACAATGACAATTAAATTATTATTAAAAAATAAACCTCAAATGGCATCCTTATCACTAATCAACATATCAAAAGTTTCACTGAGTTGCATTCTGGGTGGATCATAAATATCCTGATGTAGTCTTACTGAACCCATGCAATAAACTTGAGTGAACTTAATTAACTTCTACAGTATATTTAAAAGAAAACTCCTCACACATTTTGATGTCAGGGAATGAAACATTATTTGAAAAGTGGGTTTATTACATTCCATGGTGCACACTGATATTTAATATTTAAAGACTCTTAAATTTGATGTACTATGGTGCTAGCTACAGGGTTTAGACCTGCAGTGTGGGAGGATAGAATGGTGAATTTCTCTCTCCATCTCTTTGAGAAGTTTTTGATTATACTGGTCATGCCCCCCCCCATACTCTGATCTATTAAAATCTATGCTCAGGGAAGTGTCAACGATGTTAATGTATACTTTATCAAATTAATTTTAATGTAGGCTTGCTGAATAGCTAATTCCCAAGCTGTGTTCTAAATTGTTACAAAACAACTCAACTCCAAATTAGCCAGTGTACTGCTTCTATATCAGCAGATAGCATGTCAGCAAAGTATCATTTGATACAAATGAAAAATAAGAGCCTTTTTTTTTTTCTTCACAGAGACTATAATAAAGAAATGGGGAAAATCGGTCTTAATCCACTTCTGGTGCAAACGTATAGGGCACTGACTAAAATAAAATTAAATTCACCAGATTTGAATTTTGATAATTTACTCAGACAATAATGTGGGTTTCGATTTCAAAACTGAGGCTTGACATCTAATTAAATATTGCTTATCTTTTAATCCCAAGAGTGTGCACACTTAGATGTCAATGACCATAATGATAGCAGATTATCCCTTTACAGGTAAAGACAGAAGCACTTCTAAAAAAATGTAATAATAATATTGGGAAGTCCTCATCCTCATAGTAGAAGGTAGAGTTTACCTTCATTAAATCAATTTAGGCAAATTACTAAACCTTACACACACACACACATACACACACACACACACACACACACAAGAGAAAGAGAGAGATGGATCATCTACTCTTTCAGGAATATTATTCAACTTATTTAAGACACCCTTTACTTACATTTCTAGATGGTTTACTCCTATTTTCCTTCCATAACTCCAAAAATTTTCCTTCTCAAGCTTGTTGACTAAAATTTTTTCTCTATGTGTGTACTTACATTTCAGCATATTTGTACACAAAAAAATAATGCATATATTTTACATTGGTAATTTTATAACAAAGCCTAAGATGTAAGGTGCTTTTCAAGCACTAATTATTTTGCTTGAAAATATCTGCTTTCAGCAATAACCCAACAAATATGAATTATACTTTCCTAGTTTGTTAAACAAGGGTATAAAAATTGGGTGATGTATAGAGAGTCTAGTTCAAGCTTTAGTAGCAAAGGGAAAAGACTACAAGTTTATAAGTCCCAAACTTATTTGCTTGCAAAAATAATGTAAAAACTATCATATGTTAAGTATTTTTAACCTAAGTTGAGTCATGAGAAAATAGTCAAAATTAGTGTTCTTAGCAACTTTGTGCAATTACTATTGAGTAGTTATAAAAGAAAAAGAGTGGTAGGGCTCTATTCTTTTCTTAGCAATATTTAATTGTCTATAGCTCTTCCTCTAGGTGTGGATCCTTATAAGGTTTGATAATGAGTGGTCAGTTCTAGAAATATACATTCAGGCACTATTGAACATACCCCACAGTTTGTATTTACATATTTATATCCCATTATATAAGATATTTATATTCCAGATGTCTGATATATTTCCCAATGAATGTTTCCTGTCTCCCTTACCAAATGAAAAGGCAGCTCTGGCTCTGTTTTGCTAGTAAGGGGTGGTCTTAAATAGACAATGGAAGGTACCCTGTAAACATGAGCATCTAGAAGACTCCAATGAGGAGCGTATGGCTCTCTCTCTCTTTCCACAGCACAAGTTTCCATTTCCAGATCTGAAACACACTTTTCAGTACCACGATATGTTCTTGTAGTTTTAAGAGCCAGATACATTCCCTTAATTATACCAATTCTTAGAAATTCTATTCTGAGGCCATAACTGCCCAATTCTGCATGAAGAATCACATTTACATTTAAATGCAACCAGACTCTGAAAAGGAAAAAGGCTAGATAAAGGAAATCTAAAGATTTTACCAGAAAGTGCTTAGGATGAAAATTCAGCTTCTAGTTAATTTATCTCTGACCAGGATTTCCATGATGACCAGCATGTCTAGTAGACTGAATATGAAAACAGTCCTTATAATGAACATCTTTAAGAGCTACCAAGACTTGAAACATGAACATTAGAGAGAGAGATAAAGAGAGAAAGAGAGAGAGAGAGGAGAAATGAGCTTAATGTTCAGTGCTCTTTTACCCTTGAAGGCATCTGATGATTAAAGGGTGTACAGGTGACTGAAAATCTGATCATAAAGTGATGGTTCAGAAAACAAGGGATGAATAGAAGAATCTTCTAAGAACGTGGTATTTAAAGTTGGAGCTCAAATCCAGCAAGAAGGGAAAGATTTCTCTTGGGGCTGTTGAAAGACTTTATTCTAAAAAATAAAGATGAGCAAAAATAAAAGAAGTGTTCAAAAGTACTAACAACCTGTTTCAAATCAGCTCAGTAACATTTGAGTTTTAATACCAACCCATAATCCATTAAAGGAAAATATGTTTTGTCTACAGGGTTAGTATATGCAAGAAATGGATAGTTTCAACAGAAAACTAAACACCAGTAAAGGTAATAAAATAAAAATTATGTGATATAAATATGTCATAATTAAAAGTAGGGTACATTAGATATTTATTAGATATTAGAGAGGTATTATATATTATATATTAGAAAGATATTAGATATTAGAGAGAGCACAATTAAAAATTATAAAAATAAATCAAAAGCAAATTGCTAACCTTAGCCACAATAAGATAAATTATAACACATAAAAAAAAGATAAGACTCAATAAGAAACTGTTAAACGTATTTAAAGCAAACAAAAAAAAATCTGTCCTTGCATCTGGAAAGAAAGAATAGCCAGAAATAATACTTGAAGAACAATTTTATAAAACGTTCTGATGAATGACACCAAGTTGCAAAGTTGAGAATCATCGCAAAACCCATCAACACAAACATAAGAAAACTACCCTTACATAAGACACACAAGGAAAAATAGGAAAACAAAGGCAACTGAAGAGGAAAATGAGTTTATCGTCAAAGGCAAGAAAGTAGGCACTATAGATCACATTTCACCAGACATCACCAAAACCAGAAGAAAATTAGGTGATACCTTCAAAATCTGAAAGGAAATAACTCTAAACAAAAATGCGTATCTGATGGAAAATGAAAGCAAAATAAAGACAATTTCAGATAAACAAAACTTACAGAATTCATCAATAATAGATCTTCACTATAGCAAACACTACTATCAACTCAAATACATGTAACAGAGATATAGTAAACTGATGTATTGACAGTATAAAATAGAAGTAACAGCTATAAAAAATGTCTCATCGGATTCAATACTTATAAAATTAGAAGACACAGAGAAATAACACAAAGGAGCGAACATACTAAAAAAACTAATGTGGTCAAAGACACTTGTGTTCTCTAGCAATAAGAAAGTAACTATTTGTGTTCACCTTTAAGACAAAAATACTTCTAATATATTGAGTTATCACTAAAATGTATGATAGAAACAATATACAGCTATTGGGACTGAAGGTAACATAATGGAAGGAAGACCTTGCTCTTTCATCAGGTAATAGTACAAGCTTTAGAGTTCTCCTTGTTAACTTTCTCCTAGCTTTAGAATACAGATGATTTGAAATGAGTTGCATTCAATGTCCTAGTTTATTTGGCTCTATGATATCCCAATGACAATTTACAGAAGGTTCATGACAAGAGAATATGGCAAACTTAGAGATAGAAATCCAGATCTTGGAACTCACCTGAGACACAAACCATGTGAGTTATTGCAGACATTTTTTGATCTAGGCCCCCTGTGTCTATACATTGATCTTGGAATATACTTCATTGACATTTCACAAGAAGTATTGGGAGGATTAAATTAAAAAGGGGATTAATTTAAACTCTTTGTAAAGTACTATACAAATTGTTATGTCCCAATAAATCAATCTTCCCTTCTAATAGGCAGTATTTGAATATGGGAGGAAAAATAAAGCCAATGGCATATTTATTTATATTGGTTAAGGTAAGCAATGGAAAAGTAAGAGATAAACACCCTAATCAAGTGGTTTTTCTTTTCAAATGTTTGTTTCTTCTTCTGTCATTATATATGTGTGTGCGTGTGTGTGTCTGTGTGTGTGTAAAACTGAAGAGATCTCAAGGTGCTAAGGTGCTGAGATCTATAACTGACTCCAGAACAGTCTGTCTTTCACAGAAATAGCCCCATCTTCAACATAGTACCTTCATGATCCGGGAGGAAGAAGATGAATATTATCACTTCAACCATAACTTATTGGTGAAATTCATGTCCCAAGTCCCTAAATTAACTCTAAAGAATTTAAAGAAATATATTCTCATTTCATGTCCTAAGAAAGATAGATAGGAGAACATTAAGCCTGTCTCTCCAAACCACTGAAGACACAGTTGTGTTTACTGTAATGAAATTAGCAAAAGTGGAAACCTTCCTTTTATACCTTTGTCTATACAAAGGGGAAACTATTATCTTTACTATATGCTTGGAAATTATTAAATCATAATTAAGAAACATAGGTTTCTAAGATATCATCAGAGCAATATTCTATTTTCAAGGAATAATTTATTTTGACAAAACACAAGTTACAAAAACAAACAAACAAACAAAAACACAAGTTATTATCAATTGCTTACAAATCCAAGATGCCAATAAACAGATGAGACAGAAATGAAGTCTTCACTACTCAAGACATTTTATAACAAGAGAATCCTAGTGCTTTGGGGCACTTAGAGTGAGAAAAACTCCCTAGTGACTCATAATGTCAAAACTGATAGATAACTGTGTTCATATGTGTCCCAAAACTCTCCTGAATACATCTTTGTAATGGAGACTCAATCCAGGAGAGTCAGAATTTCGAATATTTTTACAAAAACAAAAAGATCCAAATGTTGATCTTGCAGTCCAGTCAGATCTGCAAAGAAGGATGCTTCTGAAGTTCAAACAAACTCACAGGTCTCACCTGATGACAAAAGACCAGAATGAACAGGTCTCAAAGCTAGATGTGAAGAGGAGTCTACCCTAATAAAATAATAATATTGTTTCAGTGGTTGATTAGCTTGGGACAATGATATTTCTTTACTACTTCAAATACTCTTTCTGTAAATCCTTTAATATTTCAATGTGAATCATGGCTGTTGGAAGTATTAGTAGTGTGTGCATACACTTATATATGCTTTTATGCACTGTATGTAGAGAATGAAAAAGAGATTTATTCTAGGATTTGGCTCACAAGATCATGGAGGTTGAAAAATTCCACAATATACTGTCTTCAGCCTGAAAAAACAGGAAAGTTTGTAATGTAGTTCAAACCCAAAGGCCTCAGAACAAGGGATGCCAGTGACTAGATACTCAGTATTGAGAGGAACAGAAAATATGTGACTTCAAGCATCATCTCTTGAGCCCTCCTTGATACTTAGTTTCTTTGGGTCTATGAATTGTAGCATGATGATCTTGTATGTATTGACTAATATCCACTTATGAGTGAGTTAACACCCTGTGTGTCTTTTTGGGTCTGCATTAGCTCACTCGGGGTGATCTTTTCTGGTTCCATCCATTTGCCTGAAAATTTCATGACATCCTTGTTTCTGATAGTGGAGTAGTACTCCATTGTGAAGATGTACCACAATTTCTTTATCCATTCCTTGGTTGAGGGGTATCTGGATTGTTTTCAGTTTCTGGTTATTACAAATAAACCTACCATGAACATAGTTGAGGAAATGTCCTTGTGATTTAGTGATGCATATTTGAGGCATATGCCCAGGAGTGGTATAGCTGGGTCTTGATGTAGAACTATTACCAATTTTCTTAGAAGGTGCTACTCTGATTTCCATAATGGTTATACAAGTTTGAATTCCAACCAGCAATGGAGTAGTGTTCCTCTTTCTTCACATCCTTGCCAGCATGTGCAGTCACTTGGGATTTTGATCTTAGCCAATCTGACAGGTATAAGATAGAATCTCAGTGTTGTTTTGATTTGCATTTCCTTTATGACTAAGTATGTTGAACATTACTTTAAGTATTTCTTGGTCATAAGAGTTTCCTCTATAGTAAATTCTTGGTTTAGCTATGTACTTCATATTTTTATTGAATTATTTGGTTTATTATTGTTTAATTTCTTGATATTTTTAGATATTAACCCTCTGTCAGATGTCTGTTTGTGAATATCTTTTCCCAAACTGTAGGCTGAATCCCTCTAAGTAGAGGAGATAAAATAGATAACGTAAAGGGAGGGAGAGAGGGATCTGGACAAGAACCCAACATTGCTGCCATCAGAGAAACCTTATCCAGTAGACAATTAGGCAAAAATGAGGGAGTCTTGAGGAAAAGTTAGGGGAAGGTTTGAGGAAGCTGGAGGGATCAAGGACTCGACAAGAAGACCAACATAACCAATTAACTTGGACACAAGAGGGCTAAAGAGACTGAACACCAAGCAAAGAGCTTGCAAGAATGGCCCTAGGACCATTTCACATATGAAACTTATGGGCTGCTTAGTCCTCAAATGGATCTCCTAACAATCAGAACAGGATCTATTACAGACTTAAATGATGTTGCCTCTCTCTGGAATTCATTTTCCTAGCAGAGTTGCCTTATCTTGCCTGGATGGAAGAAGAGGCACTTAGTCCTGATGTGCCAGAGTAGATTGGTACTGGGTGTGGGGGGGAAGGTGTAGGGGAAGTGGGTGGGAAGTGGGGGTTGGAATCAGGGGAGGGAGGGGGATAGGGATTGAAATATAAATTTTTAAAAATCTTAAATAAAACAAGAAAGAAAATATGTGGCTTTACTCAAATAAATAGCTCAAATTTTTCCTTACTCAACATTTTCATTCAAGCTGAGATCTCAACAGGTTAGGCGACCTCTACTTATGCAAGGGAAGGTAATCTACTGTACTTATTCTGCCAACTCAAATATGTTCTCATCTAGAAAAGAAAAAAAAAAAAAACAGAGACACAGCCACAAATAATGTCTTGCCAGTAATTTGGACATCACTTAGCACAGTCACGTTGATACATAAATGCACCATCACAACAGCCTGTCCAAATTTTATTTCACCAAGGACAATTTTTTAATATAGGAGGCAGTGGGTTACCTGGTTTCTGATAACCTTGTTTCTGACAGTGAGGAAAATATCATGTTTGCCTGAATATCCAGGTTACTTAGAACACATGCCAGAATTTCAAGTGCACATGTGTACAAGGTCAGGGACCTAGGGAAAAATATCAGTGGAATAATTCTCTGAATTCTCATACCAGCCTACATTTCTACAGATTGATAAATCTAAGCTCCTTGTAATAGAAAATTCATTCATCCCATGCCTGTATTTCTACCATCATATCTCCCACAAAGTCCCATATGTCATCATCATGCCCACACACTACCATTCCACAATCTCCAGGTTCTTTCTTCATCCATTTCATATCCCAATGTGCCTAACAACACTACAAACAATGGGTACCCTATACTATCTTTATGTTCCCATCCACAAAATTCTCAAAACTCCTAGGTACCCTTTATCAATTCCCTAAAGATGTAGTTCTTTTCTTAAAGGCATTTAAATACTTCACTACCATTTGTAATGTCAGCTAGTTTTATTTGTTGTGGTTTTCTTCTTTCATCTTGTTTTCCCTAGTAATTCCTATATATTCCTGTAAAATTAAGTCCCAGTGTTTCATAGAAGACTTCCTAATGCCTTACACATTCCTTTCTTCTCCCAATGTTAATACCACATCTATAATTAACAAGTTTATTACATTTTCTTATTTAATAATGGCATTGGCCAAGCCATTACAGTATGTGATTTATCTGTATAATATTGGTTGATATGTGCAACAGACTTAATAATGTTGGTGCTACTTTTATTTTTGTATTAAAACTTAGGAAACTTAGCACACACCTTTACTACCAGAACTCAGGAGGCAGAGGCAGGTGGATCTCTGTGAGATCCAGCCTGGTCTACAAAGCAAGTCCAGGACAACCAAGGTTACACAGAGAAACCTTCTCTCAAAAAACAAAACAAACAAACAAAAAACACCTTAGGAAACTTATGCTCATGAGGCCTGAAAAACTTCAATAGAATCCATGGATAATATAGAGTGGATGTCAGATTTAAAGGAGGATCTGAAAGACTCCAGGGTCCCTGCCTAAAATGAAAGGAGGGCTGGGTTTGATCATACCCACCAAGGATTCATTAAAGGGCAGACAAGTTTTAGATGCATAGAAGCTCAACTTCCTTGTCTGGAAATCTGGATAACCCTTTGCCTTGTTCCTTACTGGGATGTTGTGATCACAAAATAAAATAATGAATCTGAAAGGGTTTTGCAAATGTTAAAGTACTATGCAAATGCAAGCTAATTAATTAATGAACTCATTAACATGTTCTCCTGCTGTGTTGCAGTTAGGGCCAAATTATAAATAATCCTCATGTTGCTGGGAATTTAACCAAGAAATTTAGGATGGTAGGAGGAATAAAGAGAACTGTAGATCTGAAGATTAAGTTTCTGCAGTTTATCTCAGAATTCTTTCTTTCACCAAGCAAAGACTAATTTTTCCAACAAAAAGTGAAGAGATGCAATGATTCCCAGAAATGAGAAATCCCTCTAATATGCTCATTAATAGTGATGGTCTAACAGTCATCACTGTGCCCTAATTTCTTTGAGCTAGTGGAGTGGGGAGACCCTATCATTACTGTCTAGATCTTCATCACTTATTTATGTTTAGCAAACATTTTTACTATGTGTCAGCATGGCTCTGAATGCTTAACAAATATTAGCTTGTTTAATCCTCATAAAGACTCTATGAATAGTTACTGCTCCTATCCCATTATATAGATGGAGAGGCTAAGCTATACAGAGGTGAGGAAACAGCCCAAGGTCATGCAGCCTAAGTTGTGGAACTGGGATTCATATACAAACTGCCTTATTGTGAGTGGTGTGTGTGTGTGTGTGTGTGTGTGTGTGTGTGTGTGTGTGTGTGTGTATGTGTGTGTCTGTGTGTGCAAGCACATGGGTGAATATGTGTGTAGGTGCACATGTATGTGTGAATGCATGCATTTGGTAGTCAAATGTCACCCTTAGGTTTTGTCTGTCTTCTTTTGTCTTTCTCTACCTTGTTTCTTATTTCATTTATTTTTTTTTTAAGATTGACTTTATTTTTAAATTTTGTTTCTGTGGTGACTGAGTACTGTATGTACAGCATATACACAGAGATAATCATAGATGCCAGAAAAGGCATCTACTCTCTTGGAACTGGAGTTTCTGGTGCTTGTGATCTGCCTTGTATGGGTTCTGGAATGTGAACTCAGGTCTTCTGAAAAGCAGTAAACTCTTATCTGCTAAGCTATCACTCCAGCCACCCAGCCACCCTTCCCCCCCCCTCTCTCTCTCTCTCAATGCAAGGTTCTCACTGCTCTGATATTCACTAGTCAGCTACACTGTCCAGAGAAGAAACTCAGATCTTCTATCTCTTCCTCAAAACACTGGAATACTAAGCAACCAATACTTTCATGTGGATTCTGGGGGTTGAACTTAGGTACTTAGGTTTTCAGGGCAAGCACTTTGTTGACTAAGACACAGCCCAAGCCTCTGTCTGGATTTTGAGTCTGTGCTCTGGGAACCCAATGCTACCTTGCTACATAGCCACACAATCTCGCAATTTGTCCATGAAAGCCACCAGCTAAATCTTTCATCAGAGTAAGCTGGTATATAGACAATGAGTACCCTTAATTATTGAGCACTAGTCATATGAAAGCTACTTTATAAAAAGCACCGTGGATAGTGCCATTGTTTTCAAAGGTGTGTTTGGGAGAGAAGACTGGGTATTAGAGGCTCAGTTCTCTTGATGGTGTTGTGCCCTCTCCATGAAGGCAAGAGTTCCTGAGTTCAGGCAGCTGCAGTGTCCAAGAGGGGAAGACTATAAAAGGAGAGTACTGTGAACCTTTGTTGCACAAAGGTTCTCCAAATGACCCCGAGGAGTAGAAATAATAGCCTTTTGTCCATCCCTTTGACAGATGCCCCTTTATCAACAAGTTCTGGACACAGATATGAGAGAGAGAGAGAGAGAGAAAGAGAGAGAGAGAGAGAGAGAGAGAGAGAGAGAATGCTACTTACTAATTGGATTTCAACGTTTGAGAAAAGAAGAACTCATAAGGCTTCCCTGTTCAACCAGAGGTAGTACTTGGAAAACCTGGAATCCAAACAGTTATGATACTTTATTGTCTCTTACCAAAGACAGAACACAGTGAGTTAAAACAAGGACCAGTGATAAAGGTTGAACTTTTATTATACTGCTGGAGAGTTTTGTAATTATGTGGTGTTTTTATTTAATTCCTTTAATTTGATTGTAAGAGAAGAAATGAACACACTTTCCACTTAACATATACTGAGGGATTTGCCCAAAATAGTCTACAAAGATGCAGCAAAAAGCCAAGATATGAACCTATATTTGGCTGATTCTGAAGTCTATGTTTAATTTGCCATACAGAACATGATTTCCTATGTCATGTATCTGTGCACATGAGTGCACATTTGTAATTAATAGAACAGAAGTTAACAAAAAAAATCTGTGCATTATCTCACTAGCCTAGTAAACCAGCCAGTTTTTTTTTACAATCTTTCTTAACCTTATATAAAGATAGTTTTAGTCTTTATGTAGTTACAGTTTCACTAAACTTCTATGTCAAATGTGGGACTGAAATTTAATAACTGCATAAATTATAATTCTATCACAATGTGCTCAAACATGCTCTTTATATTCACTGAAAAATATCTGTCTAATACAATTCCTGTATTCTTCACATGGTAAAGAATTTCTTCAAATAAATAAGTGAGATTCTTTCTGATAAGTTACCAAGTATCAATCAAACTGGTGGGTTTTCCAAGTTAGATTGCTTCAATTTGACTGAGCAAACGTAGAATTGACAGGAGAATTAAATGTCTCTTAAAAGCTCAGTTGCTCCTCTCCCCTCGCTCTGTAGAAAATGTACATCAGCCTGTGATTAGACCAGTAAAACATGTTCAAATTAAAAAAAAACTTTTAGAATATTTAATAGGATAAAAACCAAAGATTACAGAAATTTTGAACCCTTTAATAAATATTTAAGATACATTCCCACTCTATTCTCGGATGTGAATCAAGCATGGAAGAAAATCAGGCAGACATGGATTTGAAAGTCAAAAACCTTTATTTTTGTAGCAGCATAGATTGAGGGGTAAGGATAAGATATATATTGTATATAGTTGAGGGACTCAATGAAATACAGTTACTCACCTAATAATGAGTTAGCAAAACTAGGAGATATTCAGAAAATGGAGTTATAAATTTTTACATGCTGAAGAGAAGTGGAATGTGTTATCTAATGCCCATTACTTCACAGAAAGGCAACAGAGACCCACTTAGCAGCAGTAACTGGCCATTATTCTCTATGTAACCAAGAGAGGGCTTGACTCTGGATCTTCATTTGATGCATCTTCCAATAAGCTATGCTACTTCTACTCAGCAGAAGAGAGCTTAGTAAATATCTACCACTGATAACAAGGATGCTTGTCAACCTCTATGCACTTGCAGATTAGATAAGTTAGATAAAGTTACATCAAAGAAGTAAAAGTTCAATTTTAATTTAAGCATGCTGGACATCCTGGAAGACCATTTCCAAAATGTGGATATCTTTCTTTTCTCTGGTACAATTAGATGATTTGGCCACTCCTCATCAGCTACACTATCCACTCACAGGATCTTAAACTGGTTTAAATAAGTCTTGATTCTTTGCAGATGGTTGTTTTGTTTTGTTTTGTTTTTGCCATCAGTAAAAAAGCTGCTTTGTATTGAAATTCTGTTTCCCCTACTTGATCCTAAGCAAATTATCTAAGTTGACAAGAGTCTGGTTGAACATTACCTTTTTTGTAGGTTTTCTGCAAGTATCCTGGGGGTAGAAGACGTGAACTGTTACTATTCCCAACAGGCATGAAACACCTATGTTAACTATTATCACCCAGTGCTATAGAGGTTATAAGCATGTGAGAGGAGGCTCTTATGTCTTCCTGTCCTTGGGAACATCAAAATCTGCTTGTACAGACAAGAGAGAACTGAACAATTACAGCCACCATAAAAGACTGAACTTTTGGTGGAGAAAAATGGTGATAGGGGAGTCACTAGAAGAAATCGGTGTGGTTAGTTGAGCTCTGATAGAAGTCCTTCTCTTCCTTACATGTTTTCTTGCTTTCAGCAGAATGGTGGCTGCCAGAGACTAAGAAGAGAGTAAATGGGGAATTATCATTTAATGGATACAGAATTTCAGTTTGAAAAGATGAAAAAGAAATCCTCAGAGATGCATAGTGATGTTAGCCCAACAATATGAAAATATACTCAGTTTTATCAAACCAGACACTCAAAAATAGTTAAAGTAGTAAATTTTATGGTCTATACTACAATTTATAAAGTGTTCCACAGCTGTCTTTTTATCCAAGGGGCACATGATCTTGCCGCCTCTCAGCTCTGTATGAGTTTACAGCAGACTGCACCTTCTGGCATGTGTTGGCCCCTTCTCAGTCTTGGTATTTCATCTCCCCTTCCTTCTAGGCTTTCTCTTCCCTTCTAGTCTAAGCCTCCATATGGTATTTCTGTCACTCAACCAAACACCTCCCTTCTCAATATTTCCCTTTCTTTCCAGTTCACCTAAAAATAAATTTTCTGATTTTAGAATCTCAAACAGAACATGAAGTGTTCTCTCTCTCTCTCTCTCTCTCTTCTCCTCTTTTCTCTCCACCCCTAAGTGCACAATTATACAGGAAATATTTTCAGATTCACTAGCTTCAAAACTTTAAAACATTAAACTCTGAATCAGAAAAACGTTTTTTATATCAACTACAATGTACCTAAGTAAAAGCTTAAGTTATAAAAAAAATTTACCAGGGGTATATGAACATTTCAAGGTAATAACACAAGTGAATACGAAACCATCTCATATAAAACACATCTACAAATTAAATAAGAGTGTTTTCAACACAGCTTGTTGAGTTTATTAGTTTCTGCTGCCTGTCTTTTCATGTGTAGCTTCAAAAGTAGCCTTCTTGCCGGGCGGTGGTGGCGCACGCCTTTAATCCCAGCACTTGGGAGGCAGAGGCAGGTGGATCTTTGTGAGTTCGAGGCCAGCCTGGTCTACAAAGTGAGTCCAGGACAACCAGAACTACACAGAGAAACCCTGTCTTGAAAAACCAAAAAAAAAAAAAAAGTAGCCTTCTTATGCACACACTCCCCTCCCTATCTACCTGGTAATAAGACTTCACCATGTAAAACAAGCTAGACAGTTAGGATGCCCTAGATGGCTGTGGTTAAAGCTTAATTGGATGGCTGTGTTAAATTCTGAACATCTTGTTCCCAGAAAGAAAAGGGGGAAAAGTGGTCAACTGGATGTAGTTCAAAGGAAAGAAAGACAAAAGATGAAATTGGCTTGGAAAGTAAGATAAGGTTAGGAATGCTAAGGTAATTCTACATATTTTCTGTTCCATACAAAGAGATCCAGGTGAAAAGAGAAAGCTATTGATGCTTCAGGTTTGGCTTTGGCTTTCAGGACAGCATATATGGATGGAGGGACACAGGGAAAGCCTTTTTCAGATCCTTTTCTGCAGGTCAGAGTTCAAATACTCAGACACACATGTAGTAGATATTCAGTAAAACCTTCCTGTTGAAGTCTCCCTCGAAAAAAGTGAATCAGGATTGCTAATTCTGATTATGCTGATGCTGACAGGATTTTTCTAAAATGTTGAATTGTTGGGTTTGATCCCCATCAAGAATAATTTAGGGAGAGGGGCGAAGATGGTGGCGACCTACACTGACGCATTTTGAATGCGGGGAAAAAAGAGCCATAAAAAACACAGAGTTATTGGGCACTGTGCAAAAACCGGAGGGGCTAGACCCCCCCGGGAACACTGACAGCGTCCAAGGGACTGTTAAAAGTCCCAGGGCAAGGCTCTCTCCCCATCTCTCGCAGACACTAAAGCCGGGATTCGGGAACTCCCATTTGGAGAGGCGCCTGGTAAGATCGATCCCAACTTACAGCAGGCAGAATCAGGGTCCACTTGGCCATAGATCGCTGGCCTATTGGGCTCCCCACACATCAGGTTGAACTTATACCCAATTAAAAAACTTTTCGAGATAGTGGAAGGCTTAACAAGGAACAAACAGGGGGCTCAACGGGTGGTCCGCAGCCGCTCGTGAAGTGGAGGGCGGGAGGTTGCAAGAGAGCGCGGGAAGCTGGGAACACAAAGGGGGGAGGGAGGGGCTGAATCCCGCACACTCACGGTGCGCGGCTGGGGAAGGAGCAAGGCTGGCAGGGCCAAATCCCCGCGAACCCACTCCAGGTCATCTGGGGAGAGAGACAGGCGTGGGCGGGGCCAGGGATCCGTGCACCAACGGCTGAGCTGCTGGGACGAGAGGTCCACTCAGGCAGCCGGAGGATCCGGGGCTTGGGGTACCCACGGGACCCGTGGCAGTGCAGACAGGAAGGGAATCAGGCACAGAGTCCAGCCCTGTGGCGAGAAGCATAGAGAGAAACCAGAAATCGGGTCCATAGCTGTATCCTGGAAAATCCAGACATATTAGGTGTGGAGCCAGACCCTGTCAGCCTCCTTGACGACAAACAAAGCTCACAGAATCTGTGCCTGGGCAAACAGGCCCATACTATCAGAACCATTACAGGCTGATAACTCAGAGTGCAACATAGGGAAGTCTGAATTGGGAGCAGTGAAACAATCCTGGTCCATTACTCACAACCTGGGAATAGGTTGCACCAGCTCACAGTGCCTCAGGCGATTAAAATCACAGTGACCTTGAAATCCCCCTGTAAGCAACAACAGATAACCAAGTAACTCGTCCCCTGCACCAAATCATCCACTGTGGTTCCAAGCACAGAAAACAGACAGCTAAATGCATCCAATGGCGAAAGGTCAAAAAAAAAATAGAAATCAAGGAATTATGACTCCAACAAAACAGAATCATCCTAGCTCATCCAATTCGGATGACCACTCAAGAGCAGAAACACATGAAAACATTGACAATTCTGCAATATGGAAAGTGATAGAGTCCCTGCAAGAAGAACTTAAATCTATGAAGGAATTCAAAGAAGCCACAATTCTACAAATCAAAACAAGGAACAACACCATTAAAGAGCTCCAAGCCAAGGTGACAGAGCTTGAACAGGAAAAGGAAAAAGCCATGAAATATTTTCATACAAAAACAAGCAAGCTGGAGAAGGAAATGTACAAAACGAACAAAACCATACAAGACATGAAAATAGAAATAGAAACAATAAAGAAAACACAGTCAGAGTTAAAAGACGAAGTGGAGAACCAAGGGAAGAGAACAGGAACTATGGATGTGAGTATCAACAATAGGATGCAAGAGATGGAAGACAGGATCTCAGGCATGGAAGATTCAGTGGAAGAAATCAGTACAACATCCAAAGAAAATGAGAAGGCTAAAAAATCTCTCACCCACAACATCCAAGAAATCAGGGACTCAATGAAAAGACGGAACTTAAGAATTATAGGTATAGAGGAAAGAGAGGACTCCCGACTCCAAGGTCCAGGAAATATCTTCAACAAAATCATAGAGGAAAACTTCCCAAACCTGAAAAAAGAGATGCCAATAAAAATCCAAGAGGCTTACAGAACACCAAACAGATTAGACCAGAAAAGAAACTCCTCTCGCCACATAATAATTGAAACCCCAAATGTACAGAACAAAGAAAGAATATTAAAAGCTGTAAGAGAAAAAGGTCAAGTCACATACAATGGCAGACCCATCAGAATTACACCTGACTTCTGCCCAGAAACGTTAAAAGCTAGAAGGGCCTGGCCAGATATACTACAAGTCCTGAGAGATCATAGGTGCCCAGCCAGACTACTTTACCCAGCAAAACTCTCTATCAACATACATGGAGAAAACAAGATATTCCATGACAAAATCAAATTTAAACAATATCTACCCACAAACCCAGCCCTACAGAAAATCCTAGAAGGAAAATCCCAACCCAGGGAAGAAAACTCCACCCAAGAAAACAAAGGGAATAGAAAAACCCTCAGCAACTAAACCAAAAGAGGCACAGGACCACCACCTATACCAAACTAATGGGAAATAACAACCCCAGGTCACTAATATCCATCAACATCAATGGACTCAACTCCCCAATAAAAAGACATAGGTTTACAGAGTGGATCCGCAAGCAAGACCCTTCCTTATGCTGTATACAAGAGACACATTTAACTGCGAAAGATAGACACTGCCTCAGAGTAAAGGGCTGGGAAAAGGTTTTCCAAGCAAATGGACCCAGGAAGCAAGCTGGAGTAGCCATCGTAATATCAAACAAAACAGACTTCCAACTGAAGTTAATGAAGAAAGACAAAGAAGGGCACTATATACTCATTAAAGGGAATATTCATCAAGAGGAAATTTCAATACTGAACATCTATGCCCCAAATACAAAGGCACCTACTTTTGTAAAAGAAACACTTCTAAAACTTAAAGCACATGTCCATCACAACACATTAGTAGTGGGAGACTTCGACAGCCCACTCACAGCAAAGGACAGATCATCATGACAGAAGACAAACAGAGAAATATTGAGTCTAACAGAGATCATGAAACAAATGGACCTAACAGATATCTACAGAACATTTCACCCAAACACAAAGGAATACACCTTTTTCTCAGCACCCCACGGAACCTTCTCCAAAATCGACCACATAATTGGTCACAAGGATAGTCTCAATAGATACAAGAAAATTGAAATAACACCTTGTATCTTATCAGACCACCACGGAATAAAGCTGGTCTTCAACAGCAAAAGAATCAACAGAAAGCCTACACACACATGGAAATTCAACAGCTCCTTACTGGATGACCACTGGGTCAGGGAAGAAATAAAGAAGGAAATCAAAGACTTCTTAAAATCCAACGACAATGAAGACACAACATACCCAAACCAATGGGATACATTGAAAGCTGTGCTACGAGGAAAGTTCATAGCACTAAGTGCTTTCAAAAAGAAAATTGTGACAGCTCATATTAGTGAACTAACAGCTAAGCTGGGTGAACTGGGAAAAAAAGAAACAAAAACGCCCAAGAAGAGCAGAAGACAGGAAATCATCAAGCTTAGAGCTGAAATCAACAACTTAGAATCAAAAAGAACTATACAAAGAATCAATGAAACCAAGAGTTGGTTCTTTGAAAAAATCAACAAAATAGACAGACCCCTAGCCAAATTAACTAAAAGGTAAAGGGAAAGAACCCAAATCAACAAAATCATAAATGAAAAGGGAGAAATAACAACAGACATTGAGGAGATCCAGAAAATATTCGGGCATTACTTTAAAAATCTATATTCCACTAAATTTGAAAACCTAAGCGAAATGGACAATTTCCTCGATAAATTCCACCTGCCAAAATTAAATCAAAATCAGATTAACATCTTAAACAGCCCAATAACACCTAAGGAAATAGAAACAGTCATTAATAATCTCCCAACCAAAAAAAGCCCAGGGCCAGATGGCTTTAGCACGGAATTCTACCGGACCTTCAAAGAGGAACTAACACCATTACTTTTCAAACTCTTCCACCACATAGAAACAGAAAGATCACTGCCAAACTCATTCTATGAGGCCACTGTCATTCTGATTCCTAAACCACACAAAGACCAAACAAAGAAAGAGAACTTCAGACCAATCTCCCTCATGAACATAGATGCAAAAATATTTAATAAAATACTAGCAAACCGAATTCAAGAACACATCAAAAGTATC
>CAJQZJ010012348.1:5763186-5773503 GCA_907164525.1 Lophiomys imhausi | reverse complement strand
ATTCTCTCTCTCTCTCTCTCTCTCTCTCTCTCTCTCTCTCTCTCTCTCTGTATGTGTGTGTGTGCCTGTGTCTGTCTGTCTGTCTATCTGACTGTCTTTCTTTTTGTTGTTGTTGGTTTTTAAATTTTGCAATTTTTTTAATGGTGGACAGTGATCATTTGCCCCAACAGCCATCTTAAGCCAGTAGTCCTGATTATTAAAAACCACAATGTTGTATAAGTGTTCTCCTCCTTTTCGGAAACCATGTTCATTCTCTCTCCATGAAATGGGGCTGTCTGCAAAGCCTTGAACTGTCAAGGTGACCCATGGAGCTAACTTGGGTTCATCAAAGTAGTGGCACAGACCGTCTGTCTTTCTATCTGACTGTCTTTCTGTTTGTCTCTATTTCTACTTCCCATCATAGTGGTCTGTCTGATCATAAGCCCAATGAGGTGAGTTGACAATATGCTGAATGCTAAAAGTCAAAAATAGCCTATCTTTCAACCCTTTAAACTTGATTCTCTCATATCTTTTAAGAGTGTAAATAATTCTAACACAGTGAGGGTTACCTTTTATAACAATACTGGGACCACTATGAGATGTACCTGCTACTAAGCCATTGTGTCTGTCATCTTCGTGACATTCTCTATAATATCTCTTCATGATAGAGAAACTACTTACAGTCTTGAGCACAGCAGTTAAGTACCCTAGGTTTCCATTTGTATCTGTGTAAATCTGTAAAAGCAGTATTTATATATAGGGTTAGGATACACATAAGTGAGGTCACAAACACAAACTAGTTATATAAAGCCTAACACAAAACTGGTGTTAACAAGTTAGGGGTAGAAAATCTTAGTTTTCTAGAATGGGTGATCATATTTGCATAGGTTTTTGTGAGTGAAAGCTAAATTAACCCTTATTAATACTTGTATGCATCAGAGAAGTTGAATCAACAAGTGTTACAGTTTAAATTTTTGTATCTCCTCAAAATTAAGATTTTGAAACATATCCACTAGTGTATAGTATTTAAATGTGTGGCATTTCTGAAGCAATCAAGTCCTGAGTACAGAACTGTCATGAATTGTATTTATCTCTTCATATGAGACAACAGATAGTTATTTGGGCCCTTTCATTACATAAAAACATAGAGGTGTGATACCATTGATGAAGCAGAAAACCAGCCCTTACTAGACATTACACATGCCTTGACTTTGGATTTCTTAGGCTCTAGAACAGTGAAATATAAACTTTTTATAAGCTAACTTATTTGTGATATTTTCCCAAATAGATTAATACAAGTATTACTCAATGTTGTGTTCAATCCCCTGTTTGGTATAAAATTAAATAAATGAAAAAATATATGCTAATATCTCTTAGAATAAATTGTGGGCTAAAAAAGTTGCTAAAGACATCAATCAAATGGGACTGAAGAACACTCTAAGAATGATAGAGGAGCCAGAAAACCAGAAATCTGGGTTATGTTTCAGATGACAGTGTAGCCCACTAATCTAGCTAAACTGAATCCCTACCAGGAAGATGGGATTGCAGGTGAAAATTGATCATAACATTTGACCTTCATTAATCTCATCATTTGACCAGTCACTAATAACTGTCTTTTTCCTGGTGCTCTGCAGGGCAAACTTTCCATCAGCCAGAGACTGAATTTGATAATGGAGGAAGTAACCAATTGCTATAGTGACAAATTTCTGTTAAGGTCTTAAGTTTCACACAATCTTTACAATACTCAAGATATTCCCTCTGGGAAAGGTGAAAAGAATTGTAATTACATCTGTGGAAAAAAAAGCTTTGAGAATGAAAAAATATAAAAAACTTGTCATATGGTGTTTGGAAATTGTTTTGGAACTGTATGAATAACATGGTGGTACCTCCACCACACACACATCCATTTTGTTTATATATCTACGCTATACAGGCTGACTTGTGAACATGAATTGGTATTTCTTTTAAAATAGAAATGCACTGGAAAATTTAATTTTATGACCATTAATAATATGGACCTCTCTCTTTCCAAGAAGAGACATTTATGAAATTATAATCAGATTTTGTGATTTGGGTGTAAATCAGTCATCCACAAGAGCCTGGGAGATATTTCTACCTGGCTTTCCTGCTGCTGTGAGATTGTGTGAAATAAAATAAACAAACAAACAAACAAACAAATAAATAAATAAATAAATAAATAAAAAGGGCATCATGCAAAAAGATCAGATCCGCAGAGAGAAGTTGGTAGATTGTCCGTGGTTGCAACAAATATTTCATTCTCCTGCAAGGGATTTTAAGTAGCCTAGAGACAAGAGACACATTAGTAGGGAGTAACTAGAAAATGGGTCTATAATCTCTCTAAGTGGGCTCATTCTGAGTATCCTCATTAGCTTTGGATTGTGCAAAATTATTGTGACCAGACTAAAGGATAAAGCAGAGGTCATAGAAGTGAGCTGAAGTGATTGTGATTATTTGCACAGCAACACCAGGGCAGAGTGACAGCTCACCTGCTCAATCCCTACCCTTCATTGTTACCACCTCACACACCTGCAATAAACACATACCAGGTAGGGTATGCACCCTAGAAGCCAGGCTGATATCAGAAAATTTGTTGACAGGTAAGCAACTGCTCTCCCAGGAAAATTGGACAGTAGGTGTTAGAATCATGCAGTAAAATTTTCCAGTATTTTAAAAATATATGCTGTACTAATATTTGTTATTAACTAAGTGCTTGGTATTCCTACTGTTTAACAATGTATAGCTTTATTTAATACTTAGACTAAGCCACTAAAAGATACATGGCTGCTCAGGTGAGCTTGAAAATGAAGAAAGCAAGTTTCAGGGAAATTAAGGGAGATAGTCATGCTTGCAGAGGCAGTAAATCATAGCAATAAGTTTTGAAGCCAGGTCTATTCAACTAGAAAGCTTGTCTTTTTAGTATCTCAATGTATCATTCCAGATAAATAACTGATATTAGAAATAGAATCACATTTGTAGAGAATGGTTGAAAAGACTCAGGAGGTAAGGAATTTCTCAATTTTCTTGAGATTTCCTGTCCAAACTGGATTGGAAGCCACCATGAGTAGATTAGTTTATTTAACAAGAATGTATGGTATATCTTCCATTTATTATACACCATTATAGATGCATAGAGAGGTGGACTAGATGGAGTTATTTCCCCAGGGTATGACTGACACTCAAGTGACAGATAAACTATGTATTCATTGGTGCATAGTTAGACCCTAGTAAAATCCATGTGCAACAAATATCAATGTGAAAGGCAGTCGACTTTGCTCTAGACACTGATGAAGTATTGGAGTGGAGTAGTAATGAAACAGCAGAAACACTTTCCTTACACATTCCAGTGAAAATGGACTAGAGGAATAATAGAAAGTTTTGAGCAGATGTTACATAGAATGGTCTAAGAGGAAATAAGATGATATATAGGTTACAAAAACAAACAAACAAAAAACTTAAAATGGTAGGACTTTAAAGATAGGTTGCAAGTATTTGTAAAATGGTTTGCCAATGGAGATGGTGTTTTGGAGATCTCAAGAGAGAAAATTCAGGGTAAAGCTTTGACATAGAACAATATTTAATGTCTATAAAAAGAGGAGTAAGAATGTAAGATAGCCAGCTTTGAATTCTTCAGTGGCCAGAGTGATCATGAAGAAAGAAACGTCTATATTGTTTATCATTCCCCCTTTCTTCTCAACTTGGGCAACTGTGATCCGTGTTATTTGTTCATGTTGTCCTGAGCATCGTTAGTCTAGTCACCAGTGTCTAACCCTAGACTATGCACAGAAACCATTTATATGTACAGGAAGATGATCCATGAGCACCTGATAGGGAATAGAGAGGACTCATCCCCTTAGCAGCATCAGGACCCCACTGATGAGCACAGGATACATCCTAGGGAGAAGTCCAAGCTTTTCCAGATATATCAGTGAAAGACAAGAAGACAGTATAAGGCCTTGTCACCTTGGAACTGGTAGATTTTATCTCTTTTCTGCATATGTACTCTGCCTCACTCTGCTTGATATCTTAACTTGCCCTATTTCCATTTATCCTACCTACCATCCCCTCATATTAAGCCCATTTTCCAGAACTAGACTTCATCTGTGATGCACAAAGCAAAGAACTGTACCCATGGAGTTCCCTCTTCCTCAAACACACTGGAAACCTTAATCTTGAAAGGAAAATTAATTTTCCATCTTTATTGTGATGACTGAAATTTAAATTATGTTCTTGCACATGCTAAGTATGTATAGTATCACTGAGCTACATTCTAGTCCAATTTATCCCCCTTTTGAGTATCCTCTCATCATTTTGTCTAAGCAGCCTCCCTTGATGAACAGCTTTCCAAGCCAGAATCATGTACCCTGTCCTAAACTAATTTTCACTAGTTTGATAATGACCAAAAGCAAGCTGAGAAAGGAAGGGTTTATTTGGCTTATACTTCCAAATGAGAGTCCATTATTGATGGAAGTCAGGGCAGGGACCTGGAAGCAGGAACTGAAGCAGAAGCCATTAAGGAAATGATTGGTTTGCTCAGCCTGGTTCCTTACACAACTGAAGACTATCTACTTAGGGATGACATTGTCCACAGTAGGCAAAAACCCTTCTACATCAACATTAATCACTAATTAAGGTAAGGTCCCACAGTCTTGCCTACAGGCCAATCTGACAGAGACATTTTTGTCAATTGAAGTTCCCCTTATCCAGATGACTCTAGCTTGTATCAAGTGACAACAAACAAACAAACAAAAATTAACAAGCATATATCATTACTTTTATTTGATTTTATTAGTCCTAATTCAACATGAGCCAAATGATGAAGGTTACTCATTTACGGATCTCAGAACCACCCCATTGCTCACCACTTACTCACTGCATTAAAATGTCTTTACTATAACCACAACGACTCAAAATCACTAAGATTGTTCAGCTCCACAGACTGTTCTAGCCAGAACTTCAGTAAATCCCTGAGTTCAGCTTCTGTCTACAAACTTCTTAGGACATTTAAATAGCTGAGCACAAAAAAGACTGAATATCAAATGATTCTATTAACATGCTTAACCATTTTTCCATTCTTCTTTGGGCCCCAAACAGGTTTACTATGCCTCAAATCAGCAGGAAATCATTTTAAGAGAGCGATGTACCATCTCCAGAAGTGGCATGGGTGATTCCCCCCCGCCATTGGTCATATTCAATGGGTTATAGATACTTCTTGTTATTTAAGGGGAGAGATTACTAGCTGTTAAATGGTCTTGTTTTGGAGGTTAGACCAGGAATTTCTTCCTTTTTCTTTTATGTATCCTTCTTTCTCTCCTATATAGGGGTGAAAAGACTTGAGAAAAAAAGGGATATAGACAGAATATAGGAATGACAAAGAAAAAAGGACAGATTGTTGAATATGTCTTTATGCCTCTGTATATTGATGCAAAATTAAGATTATATTTGGCTATATCGGTATTGAACTTGTATATTGATGCAAAATTAAGATTACATTGGGCTACATCGGTACTGATCTTTGTATATTGATACAAAATTAAGATTAACTCTTTTTAAAGTATTGTACCTAGTAATGCTTAAAAATGAAACGTGAAGTTTTGGGCTTTTGTTAGTAACTGTCATAAACTGTTTAGGATAATTAAGAATTACAAACTAATAGTCATTCAAACATATCATTTTGTTAGATACTAGGACAGTCTATCACAGTTATTTTCTAAGTTAATCAGAAATCAAGTTGCTAAGAGAAAAGCAACATTTGCTTATCCAAATATAAGGAGAAAGATAGGTGGTCTTCAAAAACCTCAAGAGATCTGCAGAATATGGCATTCAAAGATGTTTTCTTAACTTAAGATTTTTTTGATATTGAGACATGTCAGCTCCTGACAGCACCCCCTATTCTACTCCAAGAAGAAGATGAGCATCGAAGAATCTCTCATTGCCAGGAAGAGAGAACTAAAAAACCAAACAAACAAATAAGCCAACAAACAGATAAAAAAGAATAATAAAAATAAAAGAATAAAAAAAAATAAAAAGTCTATGTCCATGCTCCCTTTGGTGTGTTGGTTATAGTATCTATATCCTCTACTATATAGCTAAAATCCTACTATAAGTGAATAGATGCCATATGCATCCTTCTGAGTCTGGGTTAGGTTGAGCTAAAAACTCAGGATGAGCTTTTCTAGTTCCATCCATTTGGCTGCAAAATGCATAATTTCATTGCTCCTTATAGTTGAATAATATTCCATTGTGTAGATGTACCACAGTTTTTTAACCCACTCTTCGGTTGAGGGACAAGTGGGTTGTTTCCAGTTTCTAGCTATTACAAATAAGGCTGCTATGGACATAGATGAGGAAACATCCTTAAGATTCTGTGAGGAGACATTTGGGTGTATACCCAGAAGTGGTATGGCTGGGTCCTGAGGCAAAGCTATTCCAAGTTTTCTAAGATATCGCCACAGCTAAGCCCAGAACTACAAGGTGGCAGGGGTGGCTTCTGGAAAGTCCTTGGCAGGCATCCTGGAAAGGTTCCTGGCCCTCAAGAAGTATTGCATTTGATATTTACATGCTTAAAAGAATCATTTGAATATATGGTCAGTATTTTTAAGTTACATTTTTTGCATGCAACTCCAGATTTGTATTTTCTCTTAGAAATCAGAAGATCTAGCAACATTTGTCCTATATTCCAACCTATATGTTTCCAGGCTGCTATTGTAGTCGTTTGTGTTTATAGCCCTTATAAATAAGTACATATATTATATGCTATTTTGTTTACTATTTATGCATGAAAGGGTCCTTGTTTTTCCTAGATAATTCCCCAGAGTCATTGATATTTAACTTTGTATAATTTTGAAAAGAAGGAAAAGTTTTCAAATATGTATTCAGTTTCTTTCAGCCTTCCATCTAGAAACTAGAAAAATTGCTCTTAATTTGGGGAACAAAGTTCTTATTTTTTTCTCTTCAGAAACTAATGATGATCATAGCATATGAATGTATGTTTTATACATAACAGAAAAGAGACCTTAGTCAGATCGTGAGGTTCTTGACTCTTATTCCCCCATTACCTCCTAGGGATGATTGGGAAAGTCAGTCTCCGTGCCTTTCTTGGAGAATTATGACATAATAAGGGGTCTCAGCTTTACCCCATGTATGACAAGAAACTGTGGAGGGTTTTACTCACAAGGATCACTAGTGGGTTTATGGTTTTTTTTTTCAACATTTATTTATTTCTTCAAGTTACATCTGAATCACAATCCCCTCCCTCCTCCCCAACTTAGTCCTACCCTCCTACCCTCTTCTCCTCTCCCTCCTATCCACTTTTTTGTTAAATGTAAGGTGTATCTTTTTCCCCCAGAAAAAAAAACTCCCTGTTTCATTCCAATAAAAAGCTCTTTTATAACAATAAATACAATACAAAACAATAAGAACAACTAAGCAACAATTATGAAAATTGTAAGGAATAGCATACATTACAATGTCCAGTCCATATGTATTTGACAACTGATAATATTCTATTATTTATCTATCTCAATGAGTTTAAAGTTCTATACCTAACTCAGTTTCCATCCTAACTTACATTATCAACTTAAAAACATGTTTTTAGACCTGGAACTTCCTTTGAATTCCTAAATAACTTAAAACTTAACTGTGAGTCTATATCTATCTAGTCTTCAACCACATCAGAGACCTGAGAAGGATAAATATACCTGAATAAAAAGGAAGTGCAAAGCAAACAGCTTCCAAAACTAATAAATGACAGACAACTGGCTGCCTGGACAGTCCCCAATTAACCTCTGGTTATTATACGTAGAATTAATTTTATAGGTGGGAGAATGGCAGGCTGGAAGGACACAAACTAATTTGAGGGTAACTGAGCCCACTGAGATTAACACAGAGATTTATAACTTATCAATTTCTGCTACAACTAATTAATATAACTAGTGGCTTAAAATAAGACAAACTTGTTTTATAAATCTGAAGATCAAAAATTCCCATTGAGCTAAACATCAAGGTCTGAACTAGACTGAATTCTCCTGAGTTAATTACTTTCCCCTTCACAACATAAAAAGGCCCCTCAAGTTCCTATCATCATATCTCTCTCTAACCCCAACCCACCTGCATCCTTTTCGTATGGTCTTTTTAAATCACAGATATCCCTGATGGGATACGTAGGCATAAATTCTTACCTCAAGTCTTTATCCTTGTTGCAGAGGGCATAAGCTCTAATGAGGAACCTTCTGTTACATTTTGCTAAATGGCCCTATTGTCAAACTGTATTTTAAATATTCATATTTATTGCCATCAATTAGTGCTGATCTCAGCCTTCCCATTGAGGCTTCCTATTGTAGCAGGCAGCAATCAAGCCAGAGGCTTATAATGGGTCAAAGTGTTGAGAATAAGTGGCAGTGGAAGGATTGGCTCTACCTAAGTCACCAGTAGCACCCCATCCAAGCTCAGGGACCATTAAGGAAGAGGAGGTAGAAAGAATGTAAGAGAATTTCTCATCCAATGTTTTCAACTTTGGGTATAAGTGAAACCAGAGAAAGTAAAAGGAGAGGGGATCCAAGATGGCAGCGGCCGGCACAGACATATTTTGATTTCGGGGTCAACAGTCACAAGGCGGCAAGTGTTCCAGAATGCTGTACAAAGGGCACGACCCCTTCTAAATCTCACCCAGCTACACAGGGATCATGGAAGATGCCTGGGCAGGACATCCCTTCCAACTGTCGGACACGCTAGGAAGCCTCTGGACCTGGGAATTGGGATGACCCATCCCCCAAAAGGAGAGACCCCTGGTAAGTTCCAACCTAATACCCAGCCGGCAGACTCAGAAACCCTGCAGAGATAATCCCCACCCTGCTGGGCACTCCCAGGTCTCACACAGAGGATCCAATTATCTAGCGAAAGGTTGTGACCCTTGGAAGTGAGCGGAGATCCGCTGCAAAGTGCCTTCAGACCACAGATCGCAGTCTGTGATGTCACTGGCCAGTTTCCAAGCCATGGAACCGGCAAGGATGCTGGAGCTGAACTGCAGATTTACCTGCTACAGGAACCAACCCCGGGCAAACTGCGAGATATTTGAAACTGTCGTATGTCAGACTTATGTACTAGTACTGGCCCTTCCGGCGGGGAACCAGAACTTACTTATACACAGCTCCGCCACCTGAATTAATTGTCTCCACCTGGGAGGCGGGACTGAATGACTCACCTTATAGGGGTGGAGTAAGGCAACTTGAATCCTACACCACAGTGCCCCCTTTGGACCCAAGTCCAGAAGACTGCAAAAAAAATTCCACATGGCCAGAGGCCCCAGACAAAAAAAAAAAAATGGAGGGAAATGTCTCCAACAAAAGAAAGCAACGCTATTCCGTCCAGCCTGAGCCAACTCAGAACAACTGAAACACATGAAAATGATGACAATTCTACATTATGGAAAGTGATAAAGTCCCTTCAAGAAGAACTTAAAACTATGAAGGAATTCAAAGAAGCCACAATTCTACAAGTCAAAACAACAAATAACATTACTAAAGAGCGCCAAGCCAAAGTGACCCAGCTTGAACAGGAAAAGGATAAAGCAATGAAAGATCTCCAGACAAAAACAAGCAAACTGGAGAAGGAAATGTACAAAACGAGCACTACCATTCAAGACATGAAAATAGAAATGGAAACAATAAAGAAAACACAGTCAGAGTTAAAAGAGGAAATGGAGAATCAAGAGAAGAGAACAGGAACCATGGATGTGAGTATGAAAAATAGGATGCAAGAGATGGAAGACAGGATCTCAGGCATGGAAGATTCGATGGAAGAAATCAGTACAACATCCAAAGAAAATGAGAAGGCTAAAAAAATCTCTCACCCACAACATCCAAGAAATCAAGGACTCAATGAAAAGACGGAACCTAAGAATTATAGGCATAGAGGAAAGAGAAGACTACCAACTCCATGGTCCAGGAAATATCTTCAACAAAATCATAGAAGAAATCTTCCCAAACCTAAAGAAAGAGATGCCAATAAAAATCCAAGAGGCTTACAGAACACCAAACAGATTAGATCAGAAAAGAAACTCCTATCACCACATAATAAGAGAAACTCCAAATGTAGAGAACAAAGGAACCATATTAAAAGCTGTAAGAGAAAAAGGTCAAGTCACATACACTGGCAGACCCATCAGAATCACACCTGACTTCTCCTCAGAAACTTTAAAAGCTAGAAGGGCCTGGAGGGATGTCCTACAAGCCCTGAGAGAACATAGGTGCCCAGCCAGACTACTATACCCAGAAAAACTCTCTATCAACATAGAAGGAGAAAACAAGATATTCCATGACA
>CAJQZJ010012348.1:5661593-5683186 GCA_907164525.1 Lophiomys imhausi | reverse complement strand
TAAATTTTGAGTTGTTTAGGAATCAAGAGGGTGTTCTGGATCTAAGAAGATATTTTTAAAATTATGAGGCAAGTTAGTATGAAAGCTGAGTTAGATATAGAACTTTAAACTCATGGAGATGGTTAGATAGTAGAATGTTAAAGTCAGGTGCCAAATACATATGGACTGGACATTGGGAATGTATGCTAAGACATATAACTCTTATAATCGTGGCCTATTTATTTCTGTTGTTTTGTATTGTATTTATAGTCATAAGAAAAAGAACCATTATTTGGACTGAAAGGGAGAGCTGTTGGGGGGAAAAATAAATACCTTAACCAAAAAAAAAAAAAAAAAAAAGAAGGGAAGAGGATGGTGGGGCTGAGGGGGAGGAGGGTGGAAGGGTGGGACTGGAGGGGGGAGTAGGGAGGGGATTGTGATTGAGATGTAACTTGAAGAAATAAAAAATAAATTATTAAAAAAATGTGTTTTACCTTAAACATAGGAGTTTAAAAAATCAAACATTTCTTAATCAACTATAAAATGTCAACCTGTGCTAATTACATTAAATGGGTTATCTATAATGTTCTTTACAGTCCATATTAGAGTTGGTATTGTTTCCCTCATTAATAATAAAGAAATTGGGGCTCAGAGAAATTTACAGGTTGGTTCTACTTTGCTGAGTAAGTGATAGGTCTAGAAACTAGTTACAGGGGCTGGAGAGATGGCTCAGCGGTTAAGAGCACTGACTCTTCTTCCAGAGGACCCGGGTTCAAATCCCAATGCCCACATGGCAGCTCACAACTGTCTGTAACTCCTGTTCCAAACAATCTGATGAAACACATGTAGTCAAAACACCAATGTACATAAAATAAAAATAAATAAATTATTAAAAAAAAAAAGCCGGGCGTAGTGGCGCACGCCTTTAGTCCCAGCACTCGGGAGGCAGAGGCAGGCGGATCTCTGTGAGTTCGAGGCCAGCCTGGTCTACAAAGAGAGTCCAGGACAGCCAGGGCTACACAGAGAAACCCTGTCTCGAAAAACCAAAAAAAAAAAAAAAAAAAAAGAGAAAAAAGAAAGAAACTAGTTACATTTGACCCTGGGGCCTATTTTCTAAATGAAAGAAGAAGGGATTCTTCATTGTGACAGAGAAGTCAAAAGTGGTACCAAGAAGCAAGATTCAGTGTACAATAAGCAGTTTCTGAGAAGTTACAGGTAATATATAAGGAAAGAAAATGAAAGATCTAGATGTCAATCTACTGAAGTAACCATTTGTTAAAATCATTACTACTGTGGACCCTGTCCTAGACATCCTGCAGACCTGAGTTAGAACCCAGAACTCATAGTCATTATGGTTAAAATTCTGAATATCAGGCCATTTGAACTCTGTGAGCAACCAAAGGGAAGCTAGAGCTAGATAGACCTTGATGGAATCCTAAATACATCAGCTTATAGTTTTGAATTATAATTGTATGTTCTGCACTTCCTAGACCTTAGTTTCCCAATGTGTGGTGTTTAATATAAGTAAACAGGTGAGTTACACAAAAAATGGCATAAATGTAATCATGCCCAATTTCTGCAGTTAGTACAGGCATCACTAATGGAACTCTGCACACTTTCCATGCCCAAACTGCAGAAATCTACAGAAAACAACCCAGTAACAGCCCCAAATAATCCATCAGAGTCACCCCAGACTGAACTTCACAGCAATCAAGGACTGGGTCCAGTCTCAGGAACTGTGGTTCT
The DNA here is from genome assembly GCA_907164525.1 of Lophiomys imhausi. Lineage (NCBI taxonomy): Eukaryota > Metazoa > Chordata > Mammalia > Rodentia > Muridae > Lophiomys > Lophiomys imhausi. The sequence goes on along the minus strand of CAJQZJ010012348.1, from coordinate 5,681,461 downwards.
GATATTATATTTACTGGCTTATGTTATTATTGTCTCTCCTGTCTCACTTTAGAGATACTCAGGGATGCCAAAAGCTTTCAAATCAACAAAGAAGTGGATGAGCATAAAAATGTAAAGCCAGTGATGTCTTTATATTTGTCTAATTAAGTTTTCAAATTTCAATCCCCCTACTTCTAGGGTTTCTCAAAGGTGGCTAATCATTTTTAGAATACAGAACCCCAAGGCTGCCTTTCTCATGAATCAAGACACCTCTTTTTTTTCTGTTTTCTGAATTGAGACTTCAAATGAAACTTCATTTTTGTCATGTATTCATGCAAAAATATTTCTTAAAACAGTTGTGTCAGATTGTACACATTGAAAGAAAGAAAAAAGAAAAAAAGGTGAAAAAAGAGGGGGGAGGTTGAAAAGGAAAAGGACATTAGAAAGCCACTGACCTAACCCAATTTACAACCAGAAAGTCCAAGACATTGGACAAGTCTGGGTTAAAGTAAGTTTTCTGAAGTACTAGCTACATCAAAGCCCTTTTCATGGTGTCCTAGTTTCTTCTGTCCATAAAAAAAATTTGGAAAATAAGCAGAGTGGGGAATCCATCTTTCAGCAAGGAGAACAAACAGAGGCTAAATACAACAAAAAAGGGAGCATCAACACTGAAAGCCACTGGAGCTAGAGACAGACATGGCTCACAGGATATGATCCTCCATTGCTCTTCCAGATACCTCAAGCTCACTTCTTAGAACCCATAGTGAGCTGCTCACAACAACCTTTAGCTCTATCTCCAGGGCATCTGGTACCTCCAGCTTCACTGTACACCTGCATTCATGTGCATCTATACATATAGACATAAACATATACACATAATCAAAACTGAAATAAATTTTGAGAAAAGTAAAGAAAGTTGAAACCACCAAAGAATGTTACGTTTTAGGAAAATCAATCCTATAATGACAGTATTCAAGCTATATGAAGGTCCAGCCAACATACTAAGTGGTAAGGTTAGAGCATGTAAGTCCAAGGAGGCATTTTGTGCCTCTTTTGTGGTGTATATGCAGCCAATGCCTACTGGTAGGTCATCCTCTGGACCGTTTTATGTTTACTTCAAATTGCCCTAGAGTCATCTGCTTCCTTGCAAGTATGAATTGCCACAGGTTTTATTCTGGCTCTAGTGTCCACTCCTGTTCAGAACAGGGATGCATGTGGAGAGTCATGGCACACCTGCAACCTATTTCTAGGCAGTTTTGTCCCCTGTGAACAGTTTTGTTCCTCTCAAGAGTTTAGGATACCTTTATCATCTATACAATCACTCTACATCTCCTTTAATAATAAGATTTCTCCATGTGAACCAGAAAACACTCTAATCCCAGAGGAGGCAGAAGCACTAAGTTGCTAATGAATAATTAAAATATGTTATGTTGTCTAAAAAGTAAACCTCCTGACCCCATCATATTAGTAAAGGTTGCAAGACAATGGTGACGGTTAAAATTGATCTTTTGAACTTGCCTGGATCTAGAATCACCTAGGAAATAAACCTCTGGTCATGACTGAAGAGATGCTTCCACTTTTGTTAATGGAAATGGGAAGACATACCCTCACTGAGGGCAGTATCATTCTATGAGGGGTGTCTTTGTTGAGGGAAGGTCTAATATCATTGCTTCTGATAGGTTGTATTCAGTGCTGAGATCTGGTTACTGACCCTTCTGAGGCATTCTCTTGTTTGGTTAATAAAAGTCACTTATGGTGAATTAGCTGGGCAGAAAGAGTATAGGAAGGCAGGACTTCCTGAGATTAGAACCCTGGGCACACACAGAGACTCTCTCTTTCTGCCTCGGATCAACAAAGGAGACAGACGTCTGGAGAATGCTGGAAGGTAATTGCAGACACATGGCGGTTTGGGATTAGGTGATCCAGGCTAATTTAGAGTAGCTAATTGAGAGTCTTCCCAGCTAAGGGCTAAGTGTTAATACATTAAAAGGTCTTGGTGTATTTAATTATTGGGGAAAAGACTGCGGTGGCTTATAGGGCCTCAGTCCAAGCAGTCCCAGGCCTTTTGACATCCATACTTCCAGACTCCCCTCTGGCCCAGGCAAAGCTGCCGCCAAGCTACTGGTAATTCTACTGACCTAATATAACAACTTATATTAATTAAAAGAGTTTAGGTTACAGGTGGTGTAGGCCACCCTTGGTCCCGGGGCTCTTTCTCCAGGATAAGTTAGGCAACCAGTTAAGGAACACAGGCCAGGCTGCCGCTCCTCTGCCAAACTTCCGGCTACTCCACCAGCCTAATCTTACAGTTTATATTTACTAATAACTACAATAATTAATTAATTTGCAATTTCATGTCTTCTACTAAATGAAAATGAGAAATTGAGCTGGACACTGGCCTCTCTTTCTCTTTCTCTCACTCTCTGCTTTCTCACTACAGAGTCTGTATAACTAGCCTACTCAAACTCCTACCACCATAATTTCTCTGCCATGACTGACTATATTTTTAAATTATGATACAAAATAAACTCCCTTGCAGAAGAAATAGGAGGAGGAATAGGAGGAGGGGGAAGAGGAGGAAGAAGAAGAGAAAAAGAAGAAACAGCTATTGTTTCATTCAGTAGGTGAGTTGCAGAGGGTTTCTCTCCAACAGGAAGATGAATCTGACGTTCTTGATCAAGATCACAGAATTTGTGGGCTGTGAAAGATTTTTTTGTTAGCTGACATCCCATAGATAGAAAAGATAGACCAGTCAGCCGTCCATGCCTTCTAGGGAAGAAGGAGTGTATCACTGCACTGTTAACATCTAAAAATGCATAGCTCTTTTTTCTAAAAAGTAGTATTGATTGGAATGTTTATAACACATGTTCTTTCTCACCTCAAAAGCTGGAACCTTCACACTCACCCACTCACTGACCTAGAACATACTCCACCCCCTTCTTTCATTGTCTGGTTCCTTGAGTCTGAACTGAAATGTCACTTCCTTAATAGGCTTTACAAAGGACTCAGATCCATACAGTCTGTCAAGTTATTTTCTTTCATAGTCCCTATATTTCATGGTCCTGCTTAAAATTTGAACATTTTCTATAGTAATGGGTTTACTTTTTCCTTTATTTGACACCTTCACAAACAGAAAGAAAGAAAGAAAGAGAGAGAGAGAGAGAGAGAGAGAGAGAGAAAGAAAGAAAGAAAGAAAGAAAGAAAGAAAAAAGGAAGGAAGGAAGGAAGGAAGGAAGGAAGGAAGGAAGGAAGGAAGGAAGGAAGAAAGAAAGAATTGCTGCCTGAATGAGTGAGTAAGTGATGATACTGAACTAGAGCCATCTGGAAAAAAAAATCTTGCTTCTGAGTAATCTTGTTTCATCTTTTCAATACTTTTACCAGCTAAGCTTGATGATTCCACTTGATGAAAAAGGCAAAATGACCTACCAAGTTCCATGCATAGTGAGATAGAGAGCTCAGTTTACAATCGAGTCTTACTCAACTCGTGACATGTTCATTCATTTACAACCCAAGTATGTATTTGTTCAGCACCTACTATATGGCTAGCATACTGTACTACTGTAGAAAGAAATATGGCTAATTAAACTATATAACCAGTATTTATATTATATTAATTGGTTTGGTGGCTAATCCTTATTCCACCATTAAAAATAAGTACACAGAGACCAGAGACACCACGTGGATTTTAACAAGCCTTGGCCTGAGTTGTGCATTCCTGGCCCATCTAAACTAGCTCGTAATTCTATTACCCAAATATGACCCCATATATACATACGTCTCCTTGGACTGCCATTTTCCATGCCATGCGGATGTTCCTGGCCATGTGGAATGAGGTTCTTTTTTTTTTAACCCATGGCGTGTGTCTTCCTTTCTTGCTGCTCCTGGTTGGAGTGCCTTCTTCTTCCTCTGTCTAAATGCAGGCTTCCTCTTCTAATCCCAGGAAGTCCCACCTTTCTCTGTCTTTGCCCAATCTCAGGCCCCGGCATTTTATTTAACCAATCAGAGTCAATGTAAGTAACAGACAGCAAGCAGGACCAATTAATTAACATTTAAAATGCTTAACACTACCCCAACATACTATACTTTGGGATTATACAGTATATACCACAGAAGAGGGAAATTTCTGTTTTTGTATCATGCGCACCAGAATTTTAGGTGCAGTCCCTGCTTCTACAAGGCTCTCATCCAACTGTAAATTAAGTCAGTAAGAGGTAACACTGAAGTATTTGAACTCCTAGGTTCAATCTTAAATTCCCTGCCTCCCCCCGCCCACACACACACCTTTCCTCATATTCTCATCCCTAGATACAGGGTATCTGTATCTAGCTAGAAGTCAGGGCTTAGCCACAACTTATCAGAGATTGGACTCTTTCTAATGTCTTGGGTTTTCCTCTGAGGGTGAGTGTAGCCAGTTGGGCCAAAACTAATGTACACCAGGATTCAATAGTTTAAGTTGTTGTTATATTCTAGGGGAGATAGGTTGAGATTCTAAGAGCTACTGTTATAATTCAAGTATTTTAAGGGTGTCTCTAGACAAAGCTCACTCATTCATTTTGTATATATTCCCAGGGCCTAGGAGATTTCCTCACATCCAGGCCACCCCCAGTTATTATTGTCAGATTCACTACTCAGAAATTTAGAAATGGCTCAAACATTACTGAGTTTTTTACCCTAGAACTTCCAAAGTCAAGTACCTGGCTCAGCCTTGGCATCTGCATCTGTAAACTGAGCCCTTTGGGATTCATCCTGTGCCCTCAGTCTAAATTTAGGCAATTGAGTGTGGAGCAACCACCAATGCTGCCTGGACAGGTGTCACTGAGTGCCCACCCTACTTGCTTGATCCTACCCATATGCTCTGTCTCTGCTCTCTTTCCACAGCCCCATCAGCTGGCTTTTAGCATGTGATACTTTGTCATTTTGGTTTTTGTTGTTTTGTTTTAACTAAGAACCTATCCTGGGGTGCAGTTCTAACACTTTCCCCTTGTGCAGGCTATTTTTATCCATTGCACAGCTCACTAACTGGGTGACAGGCACCAGCACCTCCAGCTGTGAGGAACACAGCTAAGTGTTGCTTTTCCTCTTTCAATCTGCCAGCAACACTTCCTTTCAACACTCAACCTGGGGGTTGCAGCCATAAGCACCATTTCTTCACGGTTTCCTGGAAGTGGTAGGGAGACCTTTGTGACCACTAGATGGAGGAATAAGAAACATGAAAGCAGGAAGAACAAAGAAAGAAAAACAAAGAGGAAAAAAGGAAACAGGCAGGAGTAGAATGAAAAAGAATACATCAAAGATCCTAACTTCTGTTTCAAAGACACCATATTTTCATTTATCCAGGAAAAATTTATGAGAATACCTTATACACATGGCATTGTAAAACAGGCACTAGAAATATAATAGTGAACAAAAATAGCTCACTGCCATCATGATGAGGGAAATTAATAATATCCATGAATCACTGTATTAGACGTTTTTCCTGCTGTTTATGATAAAAAAAATACTCTGAGAAAATCAATTTAAAGAAGGAATATTTTGGCTCACAGTTCAAGGATTCTCCATCATGGTGAGAACTCATGGGGGATGAAGCTTGAGGTGCCTGATCACATTGTATCTACAGTCCACACAACAGAGCAAAGGATGCAAGTGTTCAACTGTTTTATCCTTTTTCTTCAGTGGAGGACCGTACCTCTATGGAATGGCCACCACAGGTAAGGTGGGTCTTTTCACATCAATTAATCTAATCTTTATAATTCTTTGGAGGCATGCTAAGAGGCCTGTTGTCTCCTAGGTAATTCCAGAGCCTTTCCTATCGGTAAACAATATTACCTTATCTCAATCCCCCTTAATAACCTCTATCAACATTTAAAGCATTCATTTTAAAGACAAAAACAAACAAAAAACCAGAAACCTAAAACTCAAATTACTTTCCCGAAACCACAGAAAGAAATTTGGAAAATCTGAAACTTAATACTCCCTGACCCCTTAGAACACATGAAGAGTAAAAGTTTTTAATTTTGATAAAATCTAAAAAATTAAAAAAAGAGTGCCACTAGGACATAAAGTATTATTCTATGTCTGGGTAGAAAAACTAAAAAAAAAAAAAAAAAAAAAAAAGAGACATAATTCCAGACTCTACCAATTAGGCATGTTTAAAAAAAAAGAAACTTTAACTAAAGAAAAGCTATTTGGAAGTAATAATCTTTAAGTAAACCTTAAATCTTTGGGAAATGAAATGAAGTCACACTCCCAGGGCCCAATCCAAAGGAGAGTCAGAGATATGACATCTTAAAGGAAAATCTCTTGAGAGTGGGGAGATGCTGAGCAAAGTACCTATCACACACCTTGAAGACCTTAGTTCTGATCTGCAGCACCCATGTTTTAAAAAAATGTCCAAGGCATGGTAGCATACTGGAAGAATGGCAAAGAGACTACAGAATCCCCAGAGATTATTGGTTAGTCAGGGTAACCAATTGATGAGCATTAGATTTAATGAGAGGACTCATCTCAAAAGGTAAGATGAAGAACAATAAAGAAGATATCAATGTCAACCTCCATACACATATGTACATGTACACCATAACATATATATGCACACAAATATACACCAAAGTCTTCATTGGACCTCAGATGTTGGGACAGGACCTGAAACTATCAGGCTGTTTTTTGCCTACCTCTATCAATGCACTAAGTCACAAGGAAGCAGGAACACAGTAAAAGAAAACTAAGAGCAACTGACTCCACATGACCTAAGCAAGCCCCTCAGAGGCCTGAAAAGGTCCTCTAGGCATCCTTAGAAAATCATCAGTTGGTCAGCCAAGACTCAAATTCACAACAAACAAGCTTCCAGAGAGATGATCTATATAGAGATTCCGAAATCAGCATTGATACTATACTAAACCTGAATGTCCCACACAATCAGCTTCATCAATGAGGCTTAATCAAGAACAAAAGCTCGTATCTAAACATAAGGAGTAGGATGGTCTCTAAGGTCAGCAAGTGATACTTCAATAGAGTCCTTCACTCACTGTCAAAAAAATACTTCTACTTTCACCTGCACTTAGTAAAAGGAAGAAGTAGAAAGATGGGGAAACAATGTGTCTCTATTCTATATATCTGAGAGATCTGCATTATTCCAGGAAGAATTATTTAAAACTCAGATTAAATTCATGTTATCTATCTATCTATCTATCTATCATCTACCTACCTATCTATCTATCTATCTCAATCTCTATCTCTATTTTTGTCTCTCTGTCTCTTTCTGTGTCTGTCTCTCTGTTTCCTCCTTCTCTCTTTCCCTCTCTAAATTTCAATGTTTCCCTTCCTCTTGTAAGTTTTAATGATATGAGGGTTGAAGACCCATTGAAGATACTTTTTTGGAATTTTTTCAAGCATTTATGTCTCTCATCCATAAATCTTTCATGAGCAGGGTATTTGTCAGAATAACTCCCTGGAAACCTCTGCTGCTAGAAATAGGGTGTACATAGTCAGAAAGACTAAACCTTGGTTTCAGGAATCTTTCTTTCAGAACATAACATCTCAGTCACCATTAGTCTTGTTGTGTGTCACTTTTACTGGCTCTAAAATATGCTTAAAGTTAGGAGAAAACTGAGTTTTTTTCATTTTCATGCCTCACCATGCACACTCTACCCACCAGTCTGAAACATAAAGTCCAGACTTGGTAGTGTCCCCACAGGGTGACAAGGCTCATGACGATTGATCCCAGGATATGCCCCAGATTTCCTGCTTCTGAATTTAACACTCTGTTCAGAGCACAGCTCTCCCCATTTTGTTCTCATCTCTACTTTCTCACATCCATAACACTTCATTTTTATTTATCTCCTTTATTTTGGTCAGGATGTGTTTGTTCTAACTAGGTGATGCTAAGAACCCTCCAACTGGAACATTCAATGGCTCAGTTTGTCTTGCTTGTCCTTGAGTCACCCCATTCACAGTGAGCAAACACTTCCTTGGTTTTCCTAAGTACCTGACTTCCACGAATGGAATTAAAGGACAAGGGTGAGGCAAGTGCTAGTTTGGCTAAATACTTGTGAGAGTCCTGCAGCCTTCCCTGAATGATAGACCTATGTGTGATGCTTCTCCCTAGCTCACTCTACTGCAGCTCCATCATGGTGCCCTGGGATCTTGGCTAGTTTGTTCTGTCCTGTTATCATCTCCCTCACTTCTCAGCCAGTTTCCACAATTCCAAGAACAATCAATTTTCAAGATTTCTATTCTACTAATTTAGACTTTATGATAATTCACCCTGTGCATTAAAGGTTTTGTTCAACAATACAGGGAGGAAGACAATCTAAATACCTTAAATGAGCCAGTTGCTCTGGGGCTTTATAACCAAAGCAATAAATGTCAATAAAGGTGAAGACCTGTGCTTCATCTTGTCCTAATCCATATAAAATCACCCAGTTTGTTAAAAAAAAATCATTCTCGTCAGTTTGATTTTAAAAGATCTCCAAACAGTTCTATTATATATGATCATGTTAAGCTCATTTGAGTTCTGCAGTATACTTGTGGATTAATGCCAACTTTTTTTTTTCCATTTAACTATCATTGAGACTGGTGATTTTCAGTATCCTCTTTCTGTTTTTCTACATGAGTAAACCTTTCATTGAGCATATGGTACAGAAGCACCATAGAATTGTTGGATGGTCCCATGAAGCAACTCAAAATCTAAGTTCTTAATCATAGCATTTTCTAACTTGCCAAGTGAACCCAAGTAAGTAATCAACCTCACCCATCCTCTGCTTCCAAGAACTAAAGACACTGCTCTAGGTTTATTCATTTACCTAATTCATTATTTTATTTACCTCCTAAAGGCTACAAGATGATAAAAAAAGAAATGATTCAAAAAACAAGTCAATGAATACAGTATATACTGAGTATTGATGCACAGTGCTTTTAGGGATATAAGAGGAAGTACACATTCATTCATTCACTCAATAACTATTAGTATGCCTCCCACATCCTAAACATTTGGCACACATTAGAGAAAACAATACTGAGATGGATCCTATGTGTATTGAGTTAATTTTTTAGTGAAAGTCCTTGACAATTAAAAAGCTCAAGAATAGAAAAATAATGGCACCTAGATATTTTAGGGGGGGAGGTGTATTGTGATGGAGAATAACATGAGTGAACAGATGGGTGTGGCTTAGTGTGAGTAGCTTCAGAAGGCATAAAGGAGAAAACAGTATTTCAACGGAGACTTGAAAAATGACAAAGAATGGGAAATGTGTGTGGGCAAGTATATCCATCTGACAGAACACAAGTACCACTTCAAGCATTCACTTAACTCCATGCTTTCATACTTGTTTAGACCACAGACAAAGAAAACAAAACTGTGAGTGTGCCAATACCTTTAACCCAGGAATGTTCAATTTAATCATGAAACACTTTTCCTAAAAACTTTCTTAAAATTTATGTTTTATACAGAGCTTAATATGGAAAAACAGATAAAATCATATATTAATAACAAGCATTTGTCTTCTATTCTCCTTTTCACAATGCTTACTTGGGTGCTCATCATTAAACACAAAACTATTTTTATCCATAAAAACAATAATGGAAGAATTTGGAGTAAGACTCACAGTTTTAGTGTGAGTATTTAATATAATATGTTAATTTGTTTGAGGTGAACCATATTGAGAAAAACCTCCCTTTATACAGAAAATTGGTGATACTCATTAAAGAGATCTATAAGATGGGGAAAAAATATTGTGAGTTTAAAATTAAGTTCCATCCCAGAATTATAGATTTCTAAGTAATGACACATTCATATTTTTGATATATAGATAGACAGACAGACAGATAGATGATAGCTAGATAAACAGATTATACTATATTATATTATATTGGATTGGATTGGATTGGATTAGATAGACAGTGATCACATGCTACCAATACATGTAGAACAGAAACATACTTTGGGCCCATAGTTACATGAAAACCCAAAGTGAACCTAGTACTACTAGGGTGATCATGGTTATATTGTTAACCTCTTAGAACATTAATTCCTACATCTTAAATATTAGGGTTGAAACCCTTGCCTTGTCACTTGTTATGAGACTTGAAACAAGGTAAAGTCCATACAGTGATGAGTATGGAGTAGAACCTGCTGTCACAGGTACTTAATCAATGTTACTTGTTTGATCTCAGCCCTGTTCAATCTCTTCCTATATAAGGAGTGAAACTGAGATCAGATCTTAGATTTGCTCAAATGTTTCACTAGATGCTCTCAGGTTCTAATAGCATCAGCCTGTCAGGATGCATCTACTATGTTTGTAATTCAGGTAGCAAATTGATTTGTGAAAGCACTCTGGGCCTGCTCTGTCCATGTCAGATAAGCTCTGAGCATTAATTATGCACCAATATTGATGTTTTTGTCTGACAAGGTCTAATGTCACCATATTTAAATCTGGCTGCTTCCTTGTTAGAAAACCCTTCAAAATGTAGCCTTGGAAAAGACAGCAAGTGTCACATGTAATATTTGAAGTGCCCCAGGACTGAAGGCCTCAATTAGATTTAAAGACAATGCATGTCCTTGTCCTGAGTCCTATAGAAAAGAAGCTGGTACAATTCAGAAAAGCAGATAGTAGTATGGCTTCATCAGGCACAATTAGAAAGATGGCAGCCAGTCCTTCTGGTGAACTATACACATAATGATAAGTGTTTGAATGCACTGAATCTGCCATGTACTCAGATCTGGCACTGCAATGTGTTAGAAAATCTACCCCTTCACTAATTAGCATCATCCTCCATGAGTATCCATCCAGGTCTGACTGATTTCACAGAATCCTTAGCACTGAGATCAATTTGTTTTATTTTGTTTTGTTTTTCCACAGAAAGGATTCTTAGAACCATGCAAATGTCAATGACCTTGTCTTTTTTTTAACAAATAAATTTATTTATTTGTTGCTTCAGGTTACATCTCCATCATATTGTCCTCTTTCCCCCTTCCCAGCCCAGCCCTCCCACCCTCTACCCCCTAACCCTTCCATCCCACTCCTCTGGAGTGGAGTGTCCCTACATAACAGTCCCTCGCCCCACTTCAGAGGTCATATGAGAGCCAAGAGCCTCCTCATATGCTGGGGGCCTACAAGGCAGTACCACCAGTGAAAAGTGTCTCATTGCCAGGGAGAGAAAACTAAAAAACAAACAAACAAAAAAAAGTCTATGTCCATGTTCCCTTTGGTGACTCCTCCCAAATGACTCCTGACGGAATCATAAGGAAGTTTCCTCATCTATGTTCATAGCAGCCTTATTTGTAATAGCTAGAAACTGGAAACAACCCAGATGCCCCTCAACTGAAGAATGGATTAAAAAACTGTGGTACATCTACACAATGGAATATTACTCAGCTATCAGAAACAATGAAATTATGCAATTTGCAGCCGAATGGATGGAACTAGAGAAGCTCATCCTGAGTGAGCTAATCCAGACTCAGAAGGATGCACATGGCATCTATTCACTTAAAGTAGCCATATAGTACAGGATATCTATACTACAACAAACGCACCAAAGGGAAAATGACCTTGTCTTCTGATCCGTAGTTAGACGCGCTATCCATTGCGCTACTGGCCCGACACATGACCTTGTCTTTAACTGAGCAAATAAACGACAGACAACTTCCATCCAAGGTTCCTATTGGATGTGTTTAATTCATTCAACAAATTACCTAAATAGGTTGTGCTCTGCCTACGTATCAGGCATTCTCCTAGACATGGAACTTCTACCCATCAGGGCTCCTCTGCAGGAGTACTTATTCTTTTTTTTTTTTTTTTTTAAGGAAGGAAGGGTTTATTTGGCTCATGGTTTGGGATCAGGGTAGGGAAAGTCTGGTGGTAGGTAGTAGCTTTGGGGTGGTGGAATTGTACAGCTGGGACATCTACTGCATGTGTCAGTGGAACAGGAGGCAGAAAGTGAATCCAGGTTGTAACACAGAAGCCTGGCACCCAAGGACCTCCTTCTTCCAGACAAACCTCACCTTTTAAATGTCCACACCCTTATCCAAATGTCACCAACTGGGGGAAATGTTTAAACAATGTGGGGAGTATTTTACATTCAAAGCACCACAAGTGGGGATTACTAAAGAAAGATTTGTGTGTGTGCGCACATGCACATGTGTGTGTGTGTGTGTGTTGCATGCATACTTGTATGTTCATGTGTGAGGGAAATACAAGTATGTCCAGGTGCATTTGATGATGGTGATGATAGTGAACATTCATGTCTATTTTATATCCCAGCTAGGGAAATAAATAAATAGATAAACTCAGTTAATTTGGAGTAGGGGGAAGTCAGAGAAGGGACCCCAAGTTGCCCTTAACTGTAGCATTGAATGTTGAGAATGGAAGGCTTTTGGATGAAAAAAAATTGTCAAGGTACAGTTATGATGGGATTGTCTCCAAAACACTTCCCCTCAGTCACATCAAACAGATTTCTGTTAATATACTTTGTATATGTGCTTCCTGTTGTCTGTTTCTCTTACCACGATCTCATCCAAAAGGAGTACTTATTCTAATGTGGCATTACTTAGATGTTCTGATTTCCAGTACTGTGGCTTCCACTATATTTAAGGCAGACTCAGTCACCTGAACTCCCCTAGGAGTTAGGACTTCCATTAATTTAAAGGAGTTTTCTAATTCTATTCAAGAAACTCCTGTGAAATATGCTGTCAAGAACTGTGAAGATAATTAATGTTTCTCTCATTTTTAGCTACATTGTGTTTTCATGATATCAGAGAAATAACAGGACTCTTGGGAAGATGATTATTCTGTATATTCTGAAGAGAAATAGGATAAGATGGTTGCAAGTGCCTGCTTGTCCACTTAATAAAAACTAGACTCTCACCCCTGAGAATGAATAGTTAATGTTAGTTGATGCTTTAGCTATCTGGAAAAACATGGAGGAGGGAGGATTTTAGCACACTCCAAGATATTTTCAACGTTGTATAGCATGAACCTTGTCCAAGTAACTATATGATATTTGCAGACTATGAACAACACGTAATATAACCCTAATATTCAAGAAATTTACAGAAGGGGAGTAAATTGAACCCATGTAGTATAGGTCTTGAAGTGGATAGCTTTGGGAATTAAAAACAAAAAGTTTAGTTAGAATAATAAATTAAACATCTTAAGATGTCTTGATATTTTCCTGTGTCACTGGGAGAGTCCATTAAAACTCTCTTTATTTGGGCATCCTCATCTGAAAAAAAATTTTTCAAAGAATTGTTTGGAAGGATTATTTAAACTTTTTGACTATGAATTATGTTGGAACAGTGATGTCAAAACAGAAATGATCAGATGCATTGATTACATTTTCTATAAATTTCAGAGATGAGTACATGGTGAGTGCAGTAATAGCTAGCCTTCATTGTTCCCTTAATTCACAAGGCATTTATGAACACTAACTAATTTAAATATTGAAATTAGACATGAGGTATGTGCTAGTCTTACTTTCATTTTAAAATAAGACCAGGGAGGTTCAGAGATGTTAAATTAATATTTAAAGCATCACAAGAAGTGACAGGGACCAGATGTGAACAGAAAGTCTCTCAGAAGCCACTCCAGAATTTGAACACTACAATATTTGGAGTTAAAATTCACCAGGCCATGCACTCTCTACCACAATGATGGATAATCTATAGCTTTTACCTTGAACTGTTAATATTTCGCAGAGTGAGGTCATCTTCAAAGCCAGGCTCTCCCTCTCATCTTTCAACTTGCTGAGACCAAGGAGTAGTTCAACTACAGCAGGAATGCAGAGACAGATACTATATGTAGCTTTTTAACCTTGGACCATGAACTCTAATCTCACTTTTATTAGAAAGGCTTTTCTTGAGAGAACAAGTTGGTCCATAATTATTAATAAAGTAATACCTCAAACCTTAGTCTTTTCTGATCCATGCATAAAGTATTCTTAGTTGGGAGCCATAGAGAAAGGAAGACGGAAGAGCATAGCAGGTTCTGAGCATTTCTATGTCTTTTGCTGAATCTCCATGGCCGCTAACACCTTATCTTTAGCAGTGTTATTCTTTAGGCATTTCACATCTATTGTATCTACCAAACCTCACAAGTGGCATATGATAGACCCATAATAAATAATGGATTTTTTTGTTGTCCTTTTTTATTCAATGTTAAATCAAGTGTGAGCAGATCTTCGGCTTATTCAAACTCCAGGACAAAACACTACTATTTCTATTTCTTCTATGATATACATATGACTATATAGGTTAAACTAGTCACTTCATGATTCAAACTAAAGACTACTTTATGCTAAACTTTAATCTTTTTGATAAACTCAAAGAAATGACTTCTTTTTTCTTTCATTTTCCCACCCATCCTACTCTATCTTGTTCTTTTTATTTTGCCTCCAATACATTGTTCTGAAAAGCACTTAAGACATTTTATATGATTCCACTTTGCTTAAATTTCTAGTGCTGGGACATATCTAGCATGTATAAAATAATGAAAGCTAACATCTATTGCATATTTATATATGTCAGGCTCAATGGTAACAATTTTACATGTATTATTTTCTTGTATCAATAAAACAAATTTGCAAAGAACTTTCCAATAAATTATTTTTTAATTAAGAAACAAGACCCCATCACAATCAGCAATCATAGGAAACCTGAGAGGACTCTGAATGAAGATCCAATGTTCATAGTGTAGCAGGTGCCAGAAGCCTCAAACCAGACCAATGACTCATTTCAATGAACATTTGTAAGTAAAGATGTGTGGACAAAAATGTATACTGTGAGACACACTGTCACACATAATAGCTTCCAGAACAATTTTTTTCCTTTGGTGGGGGGGGACACTACAAAATAAGAGGGAAGGTATGAAGGGATGCGGAGACAAGAGGGACTGGGGTGCATAATATGAAATTCACAAAGATTGATAAAAAGTTAATCAAATATGGAAAGAGAGAGAAGAAAGAAGCAAGACCCAAAGTGACAAATAACCTCCCTAAAAATCACACAGAAAAACTAAAATTCAAACTCAATAAACCTCAAGAAGTCATGTGTGGAACCAAGCAATGGATCAGAAACATTTGTGTCAGCTGGGAACACCTTCCACATGTACTCTCTAATATCTTCCACATCACATTCATTGGAAGACTTTTCTCATACAAATTTCCATGCCCCGGGACATGCTCTGATGGCATACAAGACATGGAGTCACCAATAGTAGAAAGAGTCACAGGTTTGCTACCTGAAAACCCTATTCCTACCTCTTTCCTGTGAGTCCCATCTCCCAACCTGCTTCCAACAAGCAATCCCTCTTCTCTTGATGCTGTCCCTGTGTCTTTAATGGAGCTGAAGTCAATCTGTAGCATGTTATCAGGTTTTTCTTAGTTGAGTTAGCGCAAAGAGGTGGAAAGGAAAGAGTTCTTTCTTCTAGATGTTCCCCAAAGACTCACAGTGCTTTGAGTGAGTAAACATCACTCTGAAAGAAGGACATAGATTCTATAACATGATAATAACTAAAAGTAATAGAAACAGGGTCTGGGTGGTTGATCAGTCAGTGAAGTGCTTGCCTTGCAAACATGAAGATCCACATAAACAATAAAATCTAAATGTGTGGTGAGGTGACAAGTCTGTACCTAATTTTTTTATTTATCATACATATATTTATTAATACTTAACAGCCACCTATAAAGTTCCTAAATCCTAAACCCAAACCCTAATTCTAAAACCTATAACCCAATTAAAAATATATTAATACCTAAAACATTCTAATATTTATAAAAAAGTAAACATTTAACAATAACTTAAGTTTCTTAAAAGGATATTAATTCTCTCAGATTAATTCTCTTGGCATGGATCCGTACAGATGGCTGATTTCCAACAATCTTCTAATCTTGAAGTCTGTGAGGTCTATTCGTCAGATCTTAAGGACAGGTCATAAATTTAATCTGTTCCGATCATTGATATAGGGCAGTCTTTTAATCAGCCAAGAACTGCCTCTGCGGTCCTAGGGCCCAATTATTTACAAGATTAAAAGTTTATTCAAATCGCCCCCTCACCGTTCTGATGCATTGGGGTTCAAAGGGAGATGTCCCTCCATTGTGGCTTTCTGGAGCACCAGGCAGGCTACTTTGTCCACTAGTGAGGACACCAGGCAGGTCGACACAAAACGGTGATGTGTCCCGCTGAGGTGATTTGTCCGGCTGAAGTGATGTGTTCTGCTGAGGTGATGATGTGTTCCACTGAGGTGATGTGTTCCTCTGAGGTGATGTGTTCCTCTGAGGTGATGTGTCCCGCTGAGGTGATGTGTTCCGCTGAGATGATGTGCTCCGCTGAGGTGATGTGTTCTGCTGAGGTGATGTGTTCTGCTGAGGTGATGTGTTCCGCTGAGGTGATGTGCTGTAGCGCATGGTCTTTCAGCTTCTGTTGACACAGGAAGGGGTGGGGGGCAAGAGACACATGCACTCATGATTTACATACTTCCTGTCATGATGAATTCAGCAGGAAACCCAGCATTGTCATTGCCATAGTCCCTGGTGGGCTTTCCAGGGATGCCCCCACAACAGTATGACCTGTGATCCCCATGATCAATGGTGTCATCTTCTGTTGGTGGACTTTCAAGACATGCCCTTTAATGGCAAACACATCCAGTCATAGTTGGTTCCATCCATATCTTTTACCTGAGATGCCAAGCTTCTGCTAATCCAAAATTCCTATGCTGCTAGATGCTACATTAATTTCACTAACCCTACCACACAAGTCCTTGTCATACTAGTACTAAGGAGGTAAGTACAGGTGGGTTCCTGGGATTGACTACACAACCAGCTTGCCTACTTGGTAGACTTCAGACTAATGATAGACTCTGTCCAAACAAAAAACAAAACAAAACAAGGACAAAAACCGTGGACAACATATGAGCAATGATAACTGAATTTGCATTCTGGGCTCCACATGCACTCACATGCACTTGCATCTACACACACATGCAAACACACAAACACACACACACACACACACACACACACACACACCTGACCAAATGCAACAACAATAAATTAGCAATAAATGATAACATGCTATTGCTCAGTTGCCTTTATCCATTTCATACAGTCTAGAACCCCCACCACAGAGAATGGTGATACCCACAGTGGGCAGGTCTTCAGCACTACTTCTTCTAAAGAACAATTTTTCTTCTGTCTTGACAATGTCCTACTTTTTCTTATTTTTTTTCATTAATTAATTTATCTATTTACTTTACATACTGATTGGAGCTTCCTCTCCCTGATTTCCTCTCAGTCCTTCCCTCTCATCTCACCTCTCCTGCCCCCCTTCCTTTTTCCTGAGAGAAGGGGACACCTCCCATGGATGTTAACCAGCCTTGATATATCAGGTTGCAGTAGGAGTAGGTACATCTTCTTCTATTGAGACTAGACAGGGCTTCCCTGTTAGGGAAAGGGATCCAAAGGCAGGCAACAGAGTCAGAGACAGACCCAGCTCCTGCTATTAGGGGCCTTATATGTAGGGGGCATAGATCCATCCCACACATGCTCTCTGGTTGGTGGCTCAGTCTCTGTGAGCCCCTATGGCCCAGGTAATTTGATGCTGTTGGTTTTTTTTATCTTTTCTTTCTTTCTTTTTTTATTTTTATTTTCTAGAAACAGGGTTTCTCTGTGTATCTCTGACAGTCTTGGGATCACTTTGTAGACCAGGTTAGCCTTGAACTCACAGAGATCTGCCTGCCTCTGCCTCTCAAGTACTGGGATTAAAGATGTGCACCACTATGTCCAGCAATTACAGACAGCTGTGAATTGTCATGTAGGTGCTGGGTTTTGAGCCTGGGACTTTGGAAGAGCAGCCACTGCTCTTAACCTCTGAGCCATCTCTAAGTAGGCTTTCTTATGCTGTCCTATACCTCTCTGTCTCTTTCAATTCTTTCCCTCCCTCTTCTACAAGACTCCTTGAGCTCTGTCTAATGTTTGGCAGTGGGTCTCTGCATCTGTTTCCATCAGCTGCTGGGTGAAGACTTTCGGATGACAGTTTTGCTAGGCTCCTATCTGCAACTATAATAGAATATCATTAATAGTGTCAGGAGTGGGCTCACTCTCATGGCATGGGACTCAAGTTGGGCCAAGTCATTGGTTGTCCATTTCCTCTCTTTCTGGTCCCTCTTTATCCTTGCACATCTTCACATCTTATAGGCAAGAAAAATTATGGGTCCAAGATTTTGTGGGTGGGTTGGTGTCCCCAACCCTCTATTGAAAGTCTTGCATAGTTATTAGGAGGAGGTCATTTAAAGATCTATGTCCCCTATTGCTAGAAGTCGTAACTATGGTCACCCTCACAGAACTAGGGTAGTTTCCATTGTCCTAGGTTTCTAGCTCATTCAAGAGCTGCCCTTCCCAACTGATTCCAATTCTCTCTCACATTTCTCTCTCCCACAGTCTTCCCCATACTTGATCCCTCCTGTTCCCTTTCTTACCTGCTCTCACACTCAGTTCCCTCCCTCCATCAACCACAGATGTCTATTTTATTTCCCTTCTCAGTGAGATAGCATCTTCCCTTGTGGACTCCCTGCCTGTTACTTACCATCTTTGGTTCTGAGGAGTGTAGCATTGCTATCCTGTACTTTATGGCTAATATCCACTTATAAGTGAGTGCATGTCATGTTTGTCTTTCTAGGTCTGGGTTACCTCACTCAGGATGATCTTTTCTAATTCCACCCATTTGCCTACGAATTTCATAATGTCATTGTTTTTAATAACTAAGTCATATTCCATTGTGTAAACGCACCATATTTTCTGCATCCATTCTTTTGTTAAGGGACATCTGGGCTATTTATGCTTTCTTGAAATTACTAATAGAGTTGTTATGAACATAGTTGAGCAAGTATCCTTGTGGTATAGTGGAGCATCTTTTGGGTATACGCCCATGAGTGGTATATCTGGGTATTGATGTGGTATATCTGGGTATTGATGTAGAACTATTCCCAATTGTCTGACAAACTGCCAAATTGATCCTGAATAGCAACAAAAGAGCATAACCTCTTCATTCCAAAGTCCCAAGCCTCCTCACACCAGGCTCCCTTGGAGATGTTAGGATAGCTCCTGTCATATAATGCACATGTTTATAGCATTCACTACAAAAGACCAGGGTATTTGCAATTCACCACTCATAACTAGACTCTCTTATCCCCATGTTGCTCTTTTTAATCTCTAAATCCCAAAACCTCTCCTCACATCTCCCATTCCTTTTTAGGTACCTTCAGCATACCAGGGTATTCCATTGGTATTGATCTTTGTATATTGATACAAAATTAGCATTAATCCTTTTTAAGGTGTTGTACCTAGGTAACACCTAAAAATGCAACATGAAGTTTTGACCCATTGATAGAAATTATCACAAACTGTTTACAATAATTAAAAATCACAAACCAATAGTCATTCAAACATGTCATTTTGTTAGGTATTAGCATAGATTATCACAGATGTTTTCTAAGTGAACCAGAAATCAAGTTGCTAAGAGACAAGCAACATTTGCTTTTCCAAATATACGGAGATAGATAGGTGGTCTTCAAAAACCTCAAGAGATCTGTAGAATATGGCATTCAAAGATGTTTTCTTAACTTAAGATTTTTTGATATTGAGACATATCAGCTCCTGACAGCACCCTCTACTCTACTCCAAGTAGAAGATGAGCATCGAAGAATCTCCAGTGGGAGATGGTTGAATTAGTGGCAAGCCTATCTCTTGGCAAGAAAAACCCCTTGCTTCAGCTGTAGACAGAATGCTGTTCAAAAAGGACAAAACTTGGAAGCAGGTAAGTCGACAGCCTAGCTCTGCCAAGACAGGGTAGGCAAATCCTTCATAATTCCTGCTCTACAATCAATGTCTGTCAGAGAAATGGG
>CAJQZJ010012348.1:5601137-5651593 GCA_907164525.1 Lophiomys imhausi | reverse complement strand
GGGGGAGGAGGGTGGAAGGGTGGGACTGGAGGGGAGAGTAGGGAGGGGATTGTGATTGAGATGTAACTTGAAGAAATAAAAAATAAATTATTAAAAAAAAAAGAACGAGCCTCTAATTCTCAACCCTTTATCCTCAAGGTCTTTGGCACAGTTGTAGTTTCCATAAAATCTAGAAAAAATCTTGGGAAATTTCTTCTCCAAGAGTTCTGGCTGTCATTGTGCAGAAGCAAAGAAATGAATTTTCAGGACTGAGCTACTCTGGGACACATACTGGTGACCTCATTTCTGATAAGAGTTATTGATTTTATGATAAATAAGTACACAGTAAGTGAAAGAAAATCATTTACATTATACCAGTCAGTCCCGTAACCAACCTAGACTCTGGGGTGTATAATGGGCATAACAGAGCCTGTCTAATATGTTAGTGTAAGATAAGATATCTACTTCTTCATCAGCTTTCCTAGAACATCCTATTGAGCTACTAACACATGCATACTAGAATGAAAACTTATATTATTATCTTATGCCAACTGATTTTCCACCCTCAAGTCTCTCTAAATTGTGTGATCTAAAGATTTTGTTGTATTTGTTGCAACTATTACTGCAATCTAATTTAAGAATATTTTCAACACCCTTGAAAGATACTATATACATTATCAGACTCTGCCTCCCAGCATTCTTCCCCAGCTACTAATCTACTTTCTGTCTCTATAGATTTGTCTGATTCTACACTAGAGATAAATAGAATAAACAATCCTGCAGCTCTCTGTAGTTGGATACTTTCCCCAAACACAATTTTTAGAGAGTCATTTATATTGTAAAATAACATTCACTTATTTTATTGCTAGATAATATTCCACTGGAGAAATATACCAAACTCTGTGTATTCATCAGTTGACTGACATTTTGGTTGTGTGCTCATTTTTGCTATTATAAATAATTATATGATTCTCAATGATGCAAAAGCGTTTGTGTGTACATGTTTTTATTTCTCAATGCATACTTGAGATACATAGTAAGTTTATATTTAACAACTTCAGAAACTGTTAAAGTACTTTTCTAAACAGATGCACCTTTTTATACTCCAACTGGTAGCAAATGAAGAGTCCATTTCTCCACATTAACTCCAACATTGGATCTATTTATTACTTGGCTGTAGCTTTCTCACTTCTAAGTCATTGTTATTTTAATTTTCATTTACCTTATAACTAATGATACTGAATAACTTTCCTAATTTTTTATCTACATGAATAAAGTCATTGCTGATAATGATCTCCATTATCATGAGACTTCGGTAGCCTGATCTCTGAGTTCCTTTCCATCCTTGAAAGTCCATGTCTTCTGTTTCACTCCTGTCACCACTGCCACAAACACACCTAACTTGATTGTCAAATAAAACAAAAAAGCCTCTGTGTTCTCAATTTTAGGAATCCTACTCTCCTGTTACCACCTCCTACCTTTTTAGCTTACAGTGCATGGATGCATGACTTCTAAAATTCTTTGTCACATTGTGATCTCCACTTCATTTATCCAACATTTTTTGTACTTTTGTATCTCACTTTCTGTCACAGATAGCTCCGTGTATATGGCCTCATAAAAAATTATCTTTCTGGCTCTCTCTTACCTAATCACTCTTGCGTCACAAAATTACAAACCTAAGCAGTCTAATCTTCACCCTTATCCTCACTTTTACCCACAAAATTGAAAAGATAAAGATGGGTTTGGAATGATGGCTCAGTGTTTATGGGTTTTCTTGTAGAAGACCTGGGTTAAGTTCTGAACATCTATGTGATGACTCCCACCCACATATAACTCTAGTTCCAGAGGATCCAGTGCCCTCTTCTGCCTCTTCTGGCCTCCTTTTGTTCCTGCACACACATCGTACACAAAACCTGCACCGGAGTGAATACACCTCCCCCACACACACAGACACACAGCTGGGATCAGATAATAAATCTTAAACAAATATAAGTAAAAGGAGGAAGAGGAATACATACAACCCTACTGTCTTGTAAGCTCAAAGCTCAGGAACTACTATGAACTCCTTATATAATCACCTACCCCAGTTACTCTTCCATTTCCTTTTTAAATGTCTAATAGGCATCTCTTTCTCCACAAATAAACAGATCTTTCCCCATTCTCAGAGACAGAGTTTCCTATGTCAAGGTGAAAACATCCATGAGGAATTGTCTATGTGTCTCATGATTATACCAAAATTTCTGTCTTCTTATTTTTCTTCTTCTTCCTCCTCCTCCTTCTCCTCCTCCTCTTCTCCCCCTTGTTTTCTTTTCTCAAAACAAGGATTCTCTGTGTAGCCCTGGCTGTCCTGGACCTTGATTTGTAGACCAGATTGGCCTTGAACTCAGAGATCTGCCTGCTTCTGCCACCAAAGTGCTCCAAAGTGCTGGGGATTAAAGGCATGCACTATCACACCAGGCTTTTTATGTTTTTTGTTTTGGTTGGTTCGGTTTTTTTGTTGTTGTTGGGTTTTGGGGGGCTGTTTTGGTTTTGTTGTGTTACTGTTTTGGTTTGGGTTGGGTTTTTTGTTTGTTTGTTTATTTTGTTTTGGTTTTTTATGCCAAGATTTCTGTACCTTACCACTCATTTGACATTCTCCAGTTGTCATGAATGAACATTTGCTGAACTTCTCTGGGCACAATATTTACTTTCTCTTCATTTTCTCAAGGGCATAGCCTTAATAATAGTAGCTACTTTTTCCTACACTATTAAATGTTTCTTCTGTACTGGATCATTCCCATTAGCAAACAATCAACTTGTAATATATTGTCTCTTCAATCACGAACTTACTCACAGTTTCTCTTTGATGCAGACTTCCTTGAGAAAATTGACTGCTCGGTATACTTGTGGTCTTCATATCAGCACCCACACTCTAGTCTATAAACCAAACAAGATTTAGGCTCTCTATTCCCACTATTTCACCAAAACTATTCTTGTAAATTGTTAGCAACATTTCTCCAGTCTTCATGTGACTAAAACTAAAAGTAAATTCTTAGAATTTATCTAACTTAAATCTCTTGCCTGAAAGACTTGAGTCAAGGACCTCACACTCTTCCTAGCTCTTAAATTCCTTAACCTTTAATCCCCTTGACTTCCCAGAAGCAGTGTACTCAGTATTCTTCCCTTGAGTTTCTTTAATTTTTCAACGTACATTTACACTCCACACAAGCAATCTCAGCATAGTGGAGTGCCTGCAAGCCACTGACTAATACTGAAATTTTCTGTTCATTGGTATTCTAGTTATTTTTACTGAAAACCATGTTACAATCAATGGCAGATGGATTAGATAATACTATCCCATGAAGAATTTACAAATCTTCATGGATCAAGCATTGGAAGTCCAATGATCACATTCACAACTGAGAGTGATTCACCAAGAATCCTACATCAAAGAATTAACAAAGAAAAGTTTGAAAAGGAAGACTGGAGAGTCTAAGCATGTTCATGGGAAAAACTTGGAAGACTAGTTAGCCAACCTGTGGAAGGAGGAGAAAGAAAACTAATGTTGAAGACACAGAAGACTAGGGCAGGTGTGATATTGGTTTCCTATAATTTTCCCCCAGCCTTTTCTGGCAGTTAAAAAAGGAAGGCAAGGTTAGACCTAGATAATTCTTGAGATTGTAGACATGATACAAAGAAAACACAGTGTTACCTTTTTAGAAGCATAAGCATGAACCCTGAAAGAGAAAGAATGGATCTTGGAAAAGGAGAAAGAACAATCTGATGAGAATTGTGCATGTATCTAATCATAATATTGGAAACAGGTGATGCACTAGAAATTCAACCAAAGATGCCAAGAACTTTCCTGACCCATTTTATTTTTAAATGGATCCTAGTGCTCCTGAATATGAGGGAAAGTGATACACTGTATACACTGTGGAGGGAGATGGGGATTAGTAGACATCAAGGCATGGCATAGAGGAGTAGAACCAGACTAATTATAATGCTTGTTATCCACCAAGACTTTCCTCTTATTTCTACTCTCATTCACATCAAAGGCCAGATTAAATCAGAGAATAATGATATTTCCTCCCATAGAGCCTTTGTTTTTTATTCACTGGACTTGTATTAGAAACTTCCATTGCTAGTGATAAAATGTCCATTTAAAATTTTTGTTCGAATGACAGTGTCCTTTGCCTTACAGAAGCTTTTCAGTTTCATGAGGTCCCATTTATTGATTGTTGATCTCAAGTCCTGAGCTGTTGGTGTTCTGTTCAGGAAGTTGTCGCCTGTGCCAATTAGTTCGAGGGTTTCTCCCATTTTTTCTTCTAGTAGATTTAGTGTGACCAGCCTTATGTTAATGTCTTTGATCCACTTGGACTTAAGTTTTGTACAAGGTGATAAGTATGGGTCTAACTTCATTCTTTTACAAATGGACATCCAGTTGGACCAGCACCATTTGGTGAAGATGCTGTCCTTCTTCCATTGTGCCGTTTTGGCTTCTTTGTCAAAAATTAGGTGGCCATAAGTGTGTGGGTCTATTTCTGGATCTTCAATTTGATTCCATTGATCTACTGGTCTGTTTCTATACCAATACCATGATGTTTTTACAACTATTGCTCTGTAGTACAGCTTGAAATCTGGGATGGTAATACCTCCAGATGTTTTTTTATTGTACAGGATTCATTTAGCTATTCTGGGCTTTTTGTTGCTCCATATGAAATTGAGACTAGCTCTTTCAAGTCTATAAAAAATTGTGTTGGTATTTTGATAGGAATTGCATTGAATCTATGTAATGCTTTTGGTAGGATGGCCATTTTTATTATGTTGATCCTACCTATCCATGAGCATGGGAGATCTTTCCATCTTCTAAAGGACTCTTCCATTTCTTTCTTCAAGGGCTTGAAGTTCTTGTTGTACAGGTCCTTTACTTGCTTGGTTAGAGTTACCCCCAGGTATTTTATGTTGTTTGTGGCTATTGTGAAGGGGTTTGTTTCCCTTATTTCTTTCAGCATATTTGTTTGTTGTATAAAGAAGGGCTTCTGATTTTTTTGAATTAATTTTGTATCCAGACACTTTGCTGAAGGTGTTTATCAGCTGTAAGAATTCTCTGGTGGAATTTTTGGGGTCGCTTATGTATACTATCATATCATCTGCAAATAGGGATAATTTGACTTCTTCGTTTCTGATGTTTATCCCCTTGATGTCCTTTAGTTGTCTTATTGCTCTAGCAAGAACTTCAAGTACCATATTGAAGAGATATGGTGAAAGTGGACATCCTTGTCTTGTCCCTCAGTTTAGAGGAAATGCTTCAAGTTTCTCTCCATTTATTTTGATTTTGGCCACTGGCCTGCTGTATATTGTCTTTATTATTTCTAGGTACGGCCCTTGTATGCCCGTTCTCTCCAGAACTTTTAGCATGAAGGGGTGTTGAATTTTGTCAAATGCTTTTTCTGCATCTAGCGAGATTATCATGTGATTTTTTTTCTTTCATCTTGTTAACAAAACGGCTGCCTACAGACTGGGAGAAAATCTTCACCAACCCCACATCTCACAGAGGGCTAATATCCAAAATCTACAAAGAACTCAAGAAATTAAATGCCAAGAAACCAAATAATCCAATGAAAAAATGGGGGACAGAGCTAAATAGAGAATTCACAAAGGAGGAATCCCTAATGGCTGAGAAACACTTGAAGAAATGCTCAACATCCTTAATCATCAGAGAAATGCAACTCAAGACGACTCTGAGATTCCATCTCACACCCGTCAGAATGGCTAGGATCAAAAACTCAAATGACAGCACATGCTGGCGAGGGTGTGGAGAAACGGGTACCCTACTCCATTGCTGGTGGGAGTGAAGGCTTGTGCAACCACTATGGAGGTCAGTCTGACGATATCTTAGAAAACTTGGAATAACTCTGCCTCAGGACCCAGCCATACCACTTTTGGGTATACATCCAAATGCCTCTTCACAGAATCATAAGGAAGTTTCCTCATCTATGTTTATAGCAGCCTTATTTGTAATAGCTAGAAACTGGAAACAACACAGATGTCTCTCAACCGAAGAATGGTCTAAAAAACTGTGGTACATATACACAATGGAATATTATTCAGCTATCAGAAACAATGAAATTATGCAATTTGCAGCCAAATGGATGGAACTAGAAAAGCTCATCCCGAGTGAACTAACCCAGACTCAGAAGGACACTTATGGCATCTATTCACTTATAGTAGGATTTTAGCTATATAGTAGAAGGTAGCAATACTACAACTAACACACCAAAGGGAACTTGGACATAGATTTCTTATTTTTAATTTTTATTTTTATTTATTTTTTATATTTTAGTTATATTTTTTTCTATTTTTTAGTCTATTTTATCTATTGCATGCTTATTGATTTGTTTGTTTAGTAGTTCTCTCTCCCAGGCAACGAGACACTTTTCACTGATTTTACTGCTTCATAGATACCCAATGAATGAAGAGGCTCTTGGCCCTCATACGACCTCTCAACTGAGATGAGGGACTGTTATATAAGGACACCCCACCTCAGAGAAATGGGATGGAAGGGTTAGGAGGTAAAGAAAAAAAATGAAATGTGATATTTCGGCCTTTTACTACTAACTGTCATGAACTGTTTAGGATATTTTAAGAAATGCAAACTAATGGTTATGCAAGCCAGTCATTCTGTTAGATATTATGACAGCCTATTATAGTTACTTGCTAATCTAATCAGAAATAAACCTGCTAAGAGACAAGCAACATCTGCTTACCCTAATATAAGAGATAGATAGGGCCTCTTCAAAAACCTCAAGAGATCTGCAGAATATGGCATTCAAAGATGTTTTCGTAACTTTAGATTATTTTATATCAAGACATATCAACTCCTGACAGCACCCCCTATTCTACTCCAAGTAGAAGATGAGCATCAAAGAATCTCCAATGGGAAATGATTGAATTAGTCGCAAGCCTATCTCTTGGTAGGAAAAGCCCCTTGCTCCAACTGTAGACAGAATGCTGTCCAAAAAGGACAAAACCTGGAAGCAGGTAAGTCGACAGCCTAGCTCTGCCAAGACAGGGTAGGTAAGTCCTTCATAACCCCTGCTCTACAATCAATGTCTGTCAGAGAAGCGGGGCCAAACGACTGAAGAGCGATGCTGTAATGTATGGAGAGAAAATGGGAACTGTCCAGGAAGCCACTGGTATGTCATTTCTTAGTTTTGGAAGCTGCAGACCCTGTACTTCCTATAAAATCAGATATATTTATCCCTCTCGGGTCTCTAAGGTGATTGAAGAACAGATAGATAAAGCCTCATAATTAAATTTTGAGTTGTTTAGGAGTCAAGAGAGTGTTATACATCTAAGAAGATACTTTTAAAATTGTGTTGCAATTAGTATGAATGTTGGGTCAGATATAGAACTTTAAATTCATGGAGATGTTTAGTTAGTAGAATGTTAAAGTCAGGTACCAAATACATATGGACTGGTCATTGGGAATGTACGTTAAGCCATATAACCCTCATAACTGTGGCCTAATTACCTCTGTTGTACTGTATTGTATTTATTATTATAAGAGAAAGAGCCATTTGTTGGACTGAAAGGAGAAACTGTAGGGGGAAATAAGATATACCTTAAACTTAAAAGAAAAAAAAAGCGAAGAGGATGGGGGGTTGAGCGTGGGAGAGTGGGACTGGAGGGGGAATAGGGAGGGGACTGCGATTGAGATGTAACTTGAAGAAATAAAAAATAAATGGAAAAAAATAATGAAAAAATAAATAAAAACTTTTTTTAAAATAATATTGATTTTAACAGTTGAAGAGTATATAATTCCACTTACATTGTAAGCACGGGTCAATTTAATGGGTTTTTTTACGCAGTCACAGATACATGCAACCATCACAATTTCAGAATTTTTTCATCACCTCCCAAAGATTTCTGTATACTTTAACTATTGATCCTTATCTATTTTGTCTTTAAAGACCTCCCTGTTGTGAAATTTTCCTGTGAATGGAATTATAAAACATGTAGGGTATTCTGCGTGGCTTCTTTTACTTATCATACTGCTTTTGAAGTTTACACACAGTATAGCAAGTCTCACTGCTCTATTTCCACTGAATAGGTGTGCCACATTTTTTCTTATCTATTTATCTTTTTATTCATACTTGACTTGTTTCAATCTCTTTTAAAAAATATTTATTTATTACTTCAGGTTACATCTCCATCATAGATTCTCTTTCCACCCCTCCCAGTCCCGCCCTCTCACCCTCTACCCCTATCCCTTCCATCCCACTCCTCTGGAGTGAAGTGTCTCTACATAACAGTCCTCTGCCCCAGTTCAGCAGTCATATGAGGGCCAAGAGCCTCCTCATACACTGGGGGCCTACAAGGCAGAACCACTAGGGCAAAGTACCTCATTGACAGGAAAAAAATTCTATGTTCATGTTCTCTTTGGTGCATTCATTGTAGTATATTTATCCTGTCCTATATGGCTAAAATCCTACTATAAGTGAATAGATGCCATGTGCATCCTTTTGAGTCTGGGTTAGCTCACTCAGGATGAGCTTCTCTAGTTCATCCATTTCACTGCAAATTGCATGATTTCATTGTTTCTTATAGCTGAGTAATATTCCATTGTATAGATGTACCACAGTTTTTTAACCCATTCTTCAGTTGAGGGACATCTGGGTTGTTTCCAGTTTCTAGCTATTGCAAATAAGGCTGCTATGAACATAGAAGGGGAAAGTTCCTTGTGCTTTGGTGAGGAATCATTTGGATGTATATGCAGAAGTGGTATGGCTGGGTTCTGAGGCAGAGCTATTCCAGGTTTTCCAAGATATCTCCAGACTGACCTCCATAGTGGTTGCACAAGCCTGCACTCTCACCAGCAATGGAGGAGAGTTCCCCTTTCTCCACACCTTGCCAGCATGTGCTGTTATTTGAGCTTTTGATCTTAGCCATTCTGATAGGTGTGAGATGGAATCTCAGAGTCATCTTCAGTTGCATTTGTTTCCATCTCTTAGCTATTATGGACAATGCTTCTTAAAAATCATTACAATTATTTAATTGGAAAAGTTTCATTCTGCACACACATTTACAAATGGAATTTTCAAGTAATTTTTATGACTACATGATGAACTTTCATATTCTTTACCCAAAAGGCTATACTACTTTGTGTTCTCACACAAGGTTTCTAACTTCACTACATGCTTGCTATCATTTGCATCTTCGGCCATGGTAGTAGAAATGATATTTTAATAGTTTTCACTTGCATTGACTTGTACTGAGAACCTTCTCATGTTTTTATTGACTATTTACATATTTTCCTTAGGAAAAAAGTCTATTCAGATACTTGGGCTATTATTAATTCTATTTTTTCTATTACTGATGACTATTTATATCTCAATATTCTCAAGCCACAACTAAGTTTTGGGGAAGGCTGCAAACAGTAATTCAACAATATTAACAAACATATGTATGTGTATTTTTTATGTCCTCCAAAGATGTTGATTTCACCATAAACTTAGTTTTCTCAATTATTTTAAAGTGACTTCTAGATACTGCTGGGTCAATATTTCCTCTGTCATGCCCTGTGTCAGAAAAGAGAACCTCTTTCCCAACATAAAAATCTCGGGAATCTCTTTTATGTTCTGATCACAAGATCACATCTCACTCAAAAATAGTGATGGTGGATGGTGGATCTTACACAGATTAAATTTGGGTGTTTACATTGCATTTAGCACTGATATTGGGTCCAGTTTTTCCATGTATATTAAAAGCAAATGACTGCGAAACAATTTGAGATGGCTAGAATAGATATTGAAAAGGCGACACTCACTGTCTACTTAGCACTACTGTAATTATATTTTTTTAAAGTACTTTATCATGCTTCTATTCCCCATGAGAAGATGAAGGCATCAATCATAATAATTCTGATGTTTAGTTTTCCATGTAAAGCTATGACTTGGGTATGGAGTATGCATATGCTCTATGTGGCCTATGGCACTCTAAAATTGAAACGTACTATTATTATCCCTAGATTACAGGTAATGATTGATATTCAGATCATATATGTGAAAGGGCTTATCTAACAGTGAATATAAGTTGGAGCTGGTTTTCCAACACTGGCTGTTTGATACTCGAGTACTCTTGAATAATCATCTCATGAATAAGGAACAGTTTTGTTTATTGGAATCTGAATCATAATTTTTCCACAATATAGGCATCTAGTAAGTATCCAGTGAGCCTAAATGAAGTCTAAATAAAAGTATAATAATTTAAATAAAGGCATTAATTTTTCTTATTTGGCAAAAAAAAAATATAGTCAGGGTGAAACTGAAGAGTGAGGTGGTTGTAAGAGTTTTCCAGGAGACATTTCCATCACGGTGCTGCGGCTGCTTGCTTTAGCTTAGTAACAGTTTCCTGGGTTGTAGAATCAGAGTTTTCCATGTCCTTTGGCCTTTACTGAGCTCTCCTCTGAGGAGGTCATATCAGCATCCTGATATGCATGAGTGACTCCAGAAATCCAGAAAGAAACTTTGAAATGAAATCTTAAATGTCTTGTGTGATAAATAATTGAAAAGTCCTGTAGGTTTTTTCCCCCTCTTACCTTTCAAATGAAAAGAGGAGTAATAAGAGATCAAAACCCCCAGAAGAATATGAAGAAAAATACTCAGAAATGATATGGGTGCTTGGAATAGAAAACATCTTCTTTTCCCATGCATCAAAAGAAGCTCTACTTTATCAGACATTTTCATGTGGGCTGCAGCACATTGGGATGAGAATAAAAGCATCGCAGTGAATTCTAGGTCATTAGACTGGAAAGTCAGCCTAAATGAAGCTCCATCTCATCTTTCCTTTGAGACAGACACATTTGCAAAGGATTTCTTCAATTTTAAACTATTTCCTAACTTTTCTTCCACATTTGATAGAAAATAAAACCTTTAGGTGAATTATTGCTTAAACATTTCTGCACCTTGCTGGGTGTTTTTCCCTGTACTGACTCACAGGAGACTTACTGCTAGACTGAAACCCTTTGAAAATAAGGAAGTTGATATTGCAAGTCCTGTTTTACAGATGATGAAACTGAGGCTCACAGTTTTGCATTGGTGTGTTGAGTGCTGTGTAGATGGTGAGGACCAGAAATGTATTTCCATTAAGGTATTTGACTTTCTGTGGCTTGTAGCATTAAACATGTCAAGTGATTCTGGAAAATATACACATGAACACTATTCATTTTATTTTATCATTTCACTTGATTTTTTCTGTTTTTGAGACAGGATCTCTTGTAGCCAGAATGGCCTCGAACTTTCTAAATAATGAATGATAACTTTGAACATGTAATCCCCTTGCTTATACCTTCTGTGTGCTGGGATTGCAGGTGTGTAACACTATGCCTAGTTTATATTATGCTAAGGATTAAACTCATGCATGCTAGACAAGCACTCTGCAGACTGAGTCATACCTTAAGCTTCAAGCATACATTCTGACTTTGACCAAGTTATTTCTATGATCACTTTCCTCACTTATGTGTAAAATTTTGGTAATTCCTACATTGCAAGATAGTGGTAAGACTTAAGTGCAGTAATGGATATAATCTTCCCAGATGAGAGACTTAAGATGGACCAACAACTAATAATCTACTTTCCTATCTACATGACGATTGAGTAAAAAGAATACTAAATGTACATAGGTACAAAGAATTCCACTACTACTGGTAGAAAGAAGTGTACTTAGTGTTTAAGGACAGACTTCAGAAGACCTGCCACTGAGTCACATGGAACATACTGTGATCCAAGTTGATGACGTTATTAAACTCTTTTTCTGATATGTCACCAGTGAAGTTAAATTATTAGAAATATCTTAATCAAATGCTATTTGATTGAAAGCCTTCATCATTTGAATAAATGAATGGAGTCCCTGAATAACTTGGCACAAAAAGCCAATACCACAAATGCAGGAACAAATCTGGCAGTAGGACCCCACTTTCTGATTTCCAACACAACCTTCTTTCCACAGCACTGAACTACATTACTTCCCAGGAACTAGAATATTCCTTCAAAAAAGGTGTTTTTGAATATTTTTCTTGGACAAACACAATACAAAGATTTTGGTTATAAAAGATAATTGATAATTAACTTCTGCATTAATTCATTATCCACAAAAACAAATCCTTGAGCTTGGTAGGTGCAAAGCATGTACTTGCAGAGGTTTATTTACTGGTATCATAAGAACATCAGGGAGAAACTAAGCTGTGATAAAAAACCTTCTATGTAAGTGCAAGGACCTAGAAACAAGAAGATGTTTGATAAGTTTGACAAATATATAGGAGGTCCCTATGGATTAGTTTTAAAAACCCATCATGACTACTGTGCAGGCAATATTGGAGCAATAATGGGAAGAAGGGACTAGTTAGAGGTGACAAGACAATAATTTAGCCTTAAGAAGAAGCTGGCTCCCTTGGAACAAGGATGTAATTGTAGTGGAGAAAAGAAGTCATGCTCTTGATGGATATTTTTAGGTAAAGCTAGAAGAATTTTCTGACCTATTAGTATATTTGTGAGATAAAGAAAAGAATAAAAATGATATCTAAATTTTTTCTCCTGGATTGGAAAAAATAAAGAAAATTAAGCTTTGATTATTAGGCAGGGAAGATTGTGGAGGAGTTGGTTTAGAGACACTGAGATTAATTATGTGGTTTGGGACAGGATAAGCTTAAGTTACTCATTAGACACTCAAGAGGCTATGTATACTGTCTAAAATTCAATTTTTGGATAGATATCAAGCATACAATGTAAGCCATCACTCCTATTCTGATAGCTTTGCACCCATATATGGTAGTACATGATAAGAGCCAAAATAGATATTTGTTAAGGAGATAAATGTTCCTCATTGTACTGAGATAATTGTGTGTCTCTCCTTGTCTTTCTGCCTTTCTGCCTCTTTGCCCTCTCTTTCTCCACATACATGTATACACAGATACATGCACACACACACACAGGACACTCTCATCTTCTACATTAGACACTGTCTTTTTACAGTGTATCTGATTATCTTTGCATCTCTAGGAACATCATTCAGAACATATTGGTTGAATTGTTTTTCCAAGGAGTCAGTCACCCCAGCTAAATAGGATCTCAGTTCCTCTGAACATTCAGATTGTTAGATGAAACTCTTGACATGTGTACCCAGCTCTGCTTTGTACTGTAATGCTTTGCAAGAATAGTTTTTACTGCCTTGATATTGTGAATGCTCCTGGAGGTAGGTCTCCATCTGTTTCATCTTCTAAAGCTTCTTTTCATGGCATAGACTAAAAGGCCTAATGGAGGGTGGGGAATAGAGATGACTTGCCACATAAGCAAACAGACCTGACTTTAGATCCCCAGAAACCCAATAAAAATAAGGGTCTATAACCCCAGAAGGTCCTCTGGCCATCCAATCTAGTGTAAGCAGCACAATCGAGGTTCAGTAAGAGACTCTGCATAAAAAAATTATAGGGGAGAGCAATAGAGGGAGATAGACAATGTAGACTTCTGCCTTCCACATGCATCAAGCACCAATGTGCATACAGAAGCACAAGACACACACACACACACACACACACACACACACACACACGACACACAGCCACGCAAAGACGTAATACAAAGTCAATAAATGTATTTGTTTATTAGTAGGTGGACAATTGAGTGAATATGAGAAAAAAATGTTATTTAACAGAAGAAACAAAGGCATATATCTGAAAGGATTAAATACAGTTTGGCCCACAATATACTTCCACTACACTCACATGGCACTGCTATCAAGATGTATTTGTAGAAAGCATATTTGTTTCATCATCTCATTCTCCCATGAGACTGTAAATTCCCAGAGAAAAACACCACATTTAGTGCATCTGCTATTGCTCCTCCATGTTTAACACCTAGTAAGTTCTCAATAAGTGTGTTGATATCTGAACATTCAACAATAGGTAACTCCCCAAGATACCACCTTCTCTTTCTCTCATTTTTAGTCTGAAATGATGAGTGGAAGGCTTCTGCCATCTAAATGGTAATTATCAAACCAGGCACTTCAAGTGGCCCTTGCCCTCATCTTTATTCTTTGGCAATTGGCTTGAATCATTTAATCTGCAGTTAATTCAGAAACATCAAGCTAGCCTACGAAAACTCAGATGATCAAGAGAAATAGCTGAAGTACTTTTATGAGTAAAATCTATTCAGATTTCAGTATATAAATCATTTGTTATGAAATTGCTCATTGTCTTTAGGCTAAGCTATAACGTGAGGGAAAATTGTATTTATGAATCAAAAGTCAGGCAATGATGAACAGTTTGAATGAAAGAGACTACAATATAAAAATAAGATTTATTGCTTAATATTTTCCTTACATAGATCCTCCTATCCTCTCTCTTACTTACTTTTCACCATGGGATAAGAATTCAATTTTATGTTTGTTTCATAGAGTCTTTGGGGGAGGGGAACAAGAAAGAATTCAGGCAATACTTTATCTCCCTATCAACTCAGTCAGTTTCCTCATTGGATGTCAGGTTAAAAGTCACATCCTCAGAGGAGCCTTCCTTGATACCAGGCTAAAGTGTATGAATCAAGTTACTTGCTCTGAGTTACATGCAATGTTCTTACCACAGTTGTAATTGTATATTTACATGTTCACTCACTAATACATACCTCCCTCAGAAGATTGAAAATTTCTTTACATGGCAATCATATTTGGTTTTTACTACTTAACACAGTGACAGGCATGAAGTAGATGCTGAGTAAACATCTGTTTAAAATAAACCTACGTTGGGAATTTCTCCCAGAATTAATCTAGAAAACCCACCACAGAATGGAAGCTCCATTTAATTTCTCTTAAGTATTTTAAATATTGATGACTAGACATGAAGGTATTCTTGAAATCAAATAAAGATGTCAGTTTTGTGGTAGTTATCATATGTTGTCATTTTTGTAACACTTTTTATGATATATGTGTATATATATATATATATATGGCAAACTACGCATGACCCTATCCAAGTAATAAGGAATATGTATCATGGGACGATTTGGGGCTTTTTCCAAGGTGTGTCAGCCACTGATGGATTTTTATTTGTTCTGGTGTATATGTATATGTGTGTGTGTTATATGTATGCCTATTTATGTGGATGTGTTGTTCATGCATCTCCCCCTATATATGTTTGTGTGGAAGCATGTGGAGACCAGAAGTTGACATTGAGTGCCTTACTCAATTGCCTACCATACTATTTTTTGAGATGTTTCTCACTGAATCTATAGCTTACTAACTCTAGACAGACTGACCAACAATCCCTTAAAAGTCTCCTCTCTCTGGCCTCCCCAGCACTGGGATTATACACACACTCAACTAGACCTGGATTTTTATGTGAAAGCTCTGAATCCAAACTCAGATCTTTGGGCTTGAATGGCAAACCCTGTACTGACTAAACCATCTCCTCAGCCCCTCACTAATAGTTTTGATGGGATTAAGACTCACAAAGTTTAACTCTCAAATTCAATCTCTTGGCCTCATGCTCAATAATAATATTCCCTCTGAATACCTATGGTTACAAATATAATTCATTTTCTGTTGGACATATTTTTCTCCTTTCTGGCTTTACATCATGTGAAGAGAAAAAAAGTATAAACACTGGAGACCAAAGAGAAGGTTGTGCTTTGCTTTTTCCTTTAATATTTTCAGAAAATCAGTAGACATGTTTCTAGTCATGGGAAATAATTTTTAGACTATGCTAGTGTCTGCCTCTAAAAGAGTTTTTCTAACAACCTTCCAGGAAGTCAGCCCCTGGGGTCAGGTCTTGCTCTCTACCAGATTCATTTTCTGGTGCATTGATGTAAACACCAAGGTTTTACTTCCAAAAAACACTAACAAAGGCACCATAGACACAGAGGAACATATACACTACACAGAGACATGCATGTGCTTGTGTGTGTGTGTGTGTTTGTGTATACCAAGATATAGGCCCACCAAGAGCCACAGGAATACATCATGTGTCTGCTTTTAAAAATAAGTAATAACACTCTTTTACCATCAACACAAACATGGAATCATATTATTAAGATTAATTATTAATATTAATATCAGCATGCCTATGTGTCCTCTTAAACAGTAAATAGCAAACCATGTCAGTCACCACTTCTCATCACACAAAGTCATTTCCCATTGATTTCCTCACTTTATTACCAAAAGAACCCACTTGTCATTTGACTTAGATTTAAAAATAACAAGAAGGAAAAACCAGATCAACTAAATAATTTCACAGAAGTCTATAATCTGAGGCTCAAATTATGGGTTGCAGGGAGTTTCTGCTTTTCCCCAAATTTGAACGCAAAATCAGATGTGTACATAGATGTCTGTGCTTGTGTGTTCATGCTTCATGCATTCTTTCCACAGAAGATTTTTGACCACCAAGTGATAAAGGTGATCTCAATGACCTGATACTCAAGATTCCAACTTTTGTAAAGTATCTTTTCTCCCAGTTCCTCGCTAAATGTGCTAATCTTCTTGTAAAGTTTCTTCTTGCAGATGAGAATAGTCACCACAAACACTTCTAAACCCATGTCCACTACTCTCTGTTTATTTGAAAAATGAATAGAAACCATCATCTGGGCCTATTTCCCAAAATAGGGAATTTCTCATGTTTTCCCCACAAACCTAAGTCATGGGTGTCACATTCAAACATTCATGTGAAAATCAAAGTGTGAAAAGTGACTGTTTTAATATTAGTTTCAGTTTCTTATTATGCATGAGGTCATATAGTATTTTAGGACAATCAACAGATAGAGATTCCTTTTTTTGTTTTACATTAAAATGAAAATTTTTTGAAATTTTTTCTTTATTTCTTGCTTCAGGTTACAACTCCATCATATTGTCCTCATTCCCCCTTCCCAGCCCCACCCTACCACTCCCTACCCCCTAACTTTTCCATCCCACTCTTTTGGAGTAGAGTGTCCCTACCTAACATTCCCTCGCCCCAGTTCAGAAGTCATATGAGGGCCAAGAGCCTCCTCATACACTGGGGGCCTACAAGGCAGCACCACTAGGGAAAAGTGTCTCATTGCAAGAGAGAGAAAACCAAAAAACAAACAAACAAAGAAAGAAAAAGTCTATGTCCATGTTCCCTTTGGTGCATTGGTTGTAGGGTAGATATCCTGTACTATATAGCTTTCCTAAAGAGACTTTCTAGTCTATCTGCCAGCTCTAGGAGAATGAGCTAAAGAAGCAAGCCATTTCTCTGTTCCTCTCTTGGGAAGCCCTTTGTCCAGGCATCCACAAGTCTTATTCACTTCAATTCCATATTTAGGATGGTCAGCTTTGTCAATGTGGCATAATCTACAATCATCTGGGAAAAGAGATTTAGTGAAGGAGTGCTGACACAGGCTGGCCTGTGGGGAGTTCTGTGGGGGTCTTCATTGCCTTAATTGATCTGGGAAGACCGTCCCTAAATGTGGGGAGCATTTTCTATTAGTAGTCAAGGAAAGCTGTTTTTTATTATATCTCTTTATTTTGCTTTTTCACTTGACTTTTACTTTCACTGCTGAATCCTTCTACTCTCTTGCTGCTATTATTGATTCCTTAACTGGTGCAGAAATGAGCTTCTCCTCATGTCCAAAGTGGGCAAAAGACAAATCATTCTCCCAGAATCCTCAATGCATTCTGCACCAGATTGGGAATCTCTGAAGTACCCAATTTGGAAGACTGAGAAATTACTATGTTCTCAGCCTCTCTGGTGTTAGATACCTATCATTTTACTACTCTGACATACTGTGTAAGATAATCTAATAAATTCCTTCTTAATATATATTCATTCTATGGGTTCTTGTCCTCTACAGAACCCTGACTAATACACTGTTCAAACATCCTGTTACAATTCACAGGCCTCCTGACCACATTCATTTCCTGGTCACATAACTTCCTTCAGTGTATGAGAAACTCACCTGCTATGTGTTTAATGTACATGTCCTTGATCTAGAATGTAATCTCCAAAAGGCAGGAACTTATTCATTTATCTTACTTCTCCAAAATGTTCAT
Organism: Lophiomys imhausi; assembly: GCA_907164525.1. Taxonomy (NCBI): domain Eukaryota; kingdom Metazoa; phylum Chordata; class Mammalia; order Rodentia; family Muridae; genus Lophiomys; species Lophiomys imhausi. The sequence continues at coordinate 5,633,581 of CAJQZJ010012348.1, read as the reverse complement.
GGGACATTTACATATTTGTTTCATGGATAGAACTGTATCATAAATTATGGCAACATCATCACCTCCTCAAAGATTAAATGGCTTTATTAAAGTCAAAGATCCATGACAAAGTATCAAGTTTAGTCATCATCTATGTGTTGCATTTCTATCATATCTCCACTGCTTCCCAATTAAGATTTTCATAAAATTTATATTGAGTTCACATTCCAAAGGCAAGAATGAGAATGCCCTCAGTAGTAGAAGAGGGAAACTACTCCACAGCTCATGTTCCTTAAAAATCAAGATAATCACTCCCTATGTGACTCAGGAGTAGGGAAACAGGATGAAAATAGAGTTTTGATCCAAGACTCATCAAGACCAGAATGGATCAGTACTACTTTAGATCTTTCTGCTCTGAAGTCTGGTATTGACTTAATCCTGAGACTATTATTGTCTCAGTGCAGTCAAGAAAATAAATACCAGAAACTGTGTATTTCTGACTGAAAGACTTTTGAGGACAATGATACATTCATATACATTTGTAATAAATAATATAGAGATATTTTTGTACTTTTGTCAATCTTACACTAAAAGTATTGTCTCCTAAATCTACAGTGCAGCATCAGAGCCAGTAGTATACCAATGAATACCAATACTGATATAATATGCTGACGTTACTCTGATTTTCTCCATTTTATTAGAGGAGAATGTGTTTTTTATGCATGAGTACGTATCCACTTGTGCGTGATGATGACTTTTGAGCATATAATTGTGGTTACCTGTGTAATTTGCTATATCCAGTCCCTCCATCAAGATACAGAACATTTCCAAGACCAAAAGGCTCTTTCATGTTACCTTTCTTATAACCATACTTACACTATTATACTCTACTGTCTAATCTCCAATCTGGTCTTCATTCATAAATGTTAGGAGTTCAAATGTGTTATAGAAATTGAACCATAACTTTGGACAAGCTTTTTGAACTCAACATACCCTCCGTTTGCTTTTGAGTGGAATACTATGATGTAGACACACCAGTTTCTTTCTCCATTTTATCTGCTTAAGGACACTGGGCTATACCTGGTGGTTAGTGGTTGAGAATAAAGCTCTTCTGAACAGGTTTGCCAAACAGAGGGTTTCTTTCCTCTAAGATAAGTATTCTTGAAAATGTGAAATGTCATATTTGTGAATGATTCCATTTCTCTACTTGCTATCATTTTGCTGTTGTCAGTGTATTTTGCCTTATCCATTCAGATAGGCATGAGGGGAAATCTCATTTTGCTTTGAATTTGCATTTATCTAATGAGTAAACATCTTTTAATTTGCTTACTGGCAAATAAAGTGCACCCTTTTTCTTTGTAAATTTTAATGACAGATTGTACTTAACCCAATATAGCAAGAATATTAGCAAGTAAATTTGCAATAAAATCAGCAGGAAGTCACTTTAAGAGAGTGACGTCCCATGCCCAGAGGGTGGGGAAGATGTTTCTCCGCCCTTCTTTTTGGTTATTTGAAGGATAACTGAAAACTCCGATATTTAGGGGAAGAGATTACAAGCTGATAAATGGTCCTGTTTAATGGGTTTTGGAGGTTAGCCCCAGGGACTTCCTACTTTTCCTTTTCTGTATCCTTCTTCCTCTCCTATGTAGGAGTGCATAGGCTTGAGAAAAATGAGATATAGACATAGCACAGGAAGGTCCAAGAAGAAGGGGCAGATTATTGAATATGCCCTTATACCTTTGTATATTGATACAAAATTAGTAATTTATTAGGCTAAAGTGGTATTGACCATTGTTTATTGTGAAAAAATAAGATTGTATTGGATTACATCGGTATTGATCTTTGTATATTGATACAAAATTAAGATTACAGTTGGCCACAATGGTATTGACCCTTGTATATGGACATAATATTAAGATTGTATTGGGCTACATAGGCATTGATCTTTGTATATTGATACATAATTAAGAGTATATTTAACCACAATTGAATAGATCTTTGTATATTGATACAAAATTAAAGGTAATGCTTCCTAATGGTATCATACCTAGAGATACTTAAAAATAAAATGTGAAGCTCTGGCCTCTTGATACCAACCGTCTAAAAATGTCTAGGATAGTTGAGTAAAACAAACTCCTAGTCATGCAAACATGTCACTTTGTTAGCTACTATGACAGTCTATCACAGATATTCTCTAAACTACCCAGTAATCAAGTTGCTAAGAGACAAGCAACATTTGCTTATCTAAATACAAGAGATGGATAGGGCATCTTCAAACACCCCAAGAGATCTGTAGAATATGGCATTCAAAGATGTTATCTTAAATTAAGATTTTCTTTTCTGCATACAACCACCACAACTCAATATCGCTAAGACCGTTCAGCCCTACACAATGCCCCAGCCAGAACCTCAGTAAAGCCTGGAAGTTCAGCTTCTGCCTACAAACCCCTTAGGTCATCTAAACAGCTGAGAACAGAAGGATTGAACATAAAAGGATTGTATAAACATTTTTAACCATTTTTCCATTTTGGTTTGGGCCACAAACAGGTTTACTATGACCCAAATCAGCAGGAAGTCATTTTAAGAGAGCGACGTCCCATACCCAGAGGGTGGGGAGGGTGTTTCTCTGCCCCCCCCCATTTTTCGGTTATTTGAAGGACAACTGAAAACTCTGTTATTTAGGGGAAGAGATTACAAGTTGTTAAATGGTCCTGTTTAATAGGTTTTGGAGGTTAGACCCAGGGTATTCCTTCTTTCCCTTTTCTGTATCCTTCTTTATCTCCTATGTAGGAATGCACGGACTTGAGAAAAATCGAGACACAGCACAGGAAGGATCAAGAAGAAGGTCACATTATTGAATATGCCCTTATACCCTTGTATATTGATAAAAAATTAATAGTATATTTGGCTAAAGTGGTATTGACCATTGTTTATTGTGCAAAAATAAGATTGTATTGGTCTACGTCAGTATTGATATTTGTATATTGATACAAAACTAAGATTATAGTTGGCCACAATGGTATTGACCCTTGTATATGGATGCAATATTAAGATTGTATTGGGCTGCATAGGCATTGATCTTTGTATATTGATACAAAATTAAGAGTATATTTAGCCACATTTGAATAGATCTTTGTATATTGATGCAAAATTTAAGGTAACGCTTCCTAGTGGTATCGTACTTAGAGATACTTAAAAATGAAATGTGAAGTTCTGGCCTCTTGATACCAACCATCTTAAACTGTTTAGGATAGTTAAGAAAAGCAAACTCCTAGTCATGCATGCATGACACCTTGTTAGCTACTAAGACAGTCTATCACAGATATTCTCTAAGCTACTCAGTAATCAAGTTGTTAAGAGACAAGCAACATTTGCTTATCTAAATACAAGAGATAGATAGGGCATCTTCAAAAACCCCAAGAGATCTGCAGAATATGGCATTCAAAGATGTGGTCTTAAATTAAGATTTTTTTTTTTAATATCGTGACATATCAGCTCCTGAGAGCACCCCCTATTCTACTCCAAGTAGAAGAAAAGCATCGAAGAATCTCCAATGTGAGATGGTTGAATTAGTGGCAAGCCTATCTCTTGACATGCAAAAACTCCTTGCTTCAACTGCAGACAGACTGCTGTCCAAAAAGGACAAAACTTGGTAGCAGGGAAGTCGACAGCCTAGCTCTGCCAAGACAGGGTAGGTTAGTCCTTCACAATCCCTGTTCTACAATAAATGTCTGTCAGAGAAACAGGACCAAAAGGCTGAAGACTGATGCTGGAATGTATGGAGAGAAAATGGGAACTGTCCAGGTAGTCACTGGTTTGTCATTTCTTAGTATTGGAAGCTGCAGGCCCTGCACTTCCTATACAATCAGATATATTTATCCTTCTCAGCTCTCTGAGGTGGTTGAAGAATAGACAGCTTGAGTCTCATAGCTAAATTTTGAGTTGTTTAGGAATCAAGAGGGCGTTCTAGATCTAAGAAGATGGTTGTAATAGTGATGCAAGTTAGTATGAAAACTAAGTCAGTTATAGAACTTTAAACTCATGGAGATGGTTAGAAGGTAGAAGGTTAAAGTCAGGGGCCAAATATGTATGAACTGGACATTGGGAAGTTACACCGGGCCATTTAACTCTCATAAATGTGGCATATTTAATTCTGCTGTTTTGTATAGAATTTACTGTTATAAGAGAAAGAACCATTTGTTGGAATGAAAAGAGAAGCTGTTGGGGGGGAGGAAGAGGGTGGAAGGGTGGGACAAGAAGGGGGAATAGGGAAGGGTTTGCGACTGAGATGTAACTTGAAAAAAAAATAAAGTACTTATTAAAAAAAAAAGATTTTCTTTTCTTCTTTTTTTTGTTTTTTTTTTTTCATATCGAGACATATCAGCGCCTGGCAGCACCCCCTATTCTACTCCAAGTAGAAGATAAGCATTGAAGAATCGAAGAACCTCCACTGTATGATGGTTGAATTAGTGGCAAGCCTATCTCTTGGCATGAAAAAACCCCTTGCACCAACTGTAGTATAAAATTTTTAATGTTACATTTTATATACATTTTTCATACTATCTTGAAAATTGGGAGTGTGTGCACATGAAGTGTATAACAAATATAGTTGTCCCACTTCAAGTTCTCAGTAGCCACAGTGCTATATACTGGAAGGAAAGCACCAATATGGAACTAAGAATATTAGAAGAGTAGCTCGTGGCACATCTCTGTGATAGAGCACATGTTTAGCCTTGCAAAGGTTGATTACATATTTATTCTCTAACACCAAATTAAAAAATCCCACCCTTTCCAGGGAAATATGTCTTCCTATCTTTCACCTATTTTCTCAGAATATTTCCTACTCCACTAATGTGTTTTAGCAATTTAAATCACATATAATATATATTATATACTGTTACATGAGAATTAAAATTATATTAATATATATAATATACTATAGCATTATGTATAAAACATACATTCCAGGTACCAATTCTTTGTTAGATTTACAGTTTGTAAACATTTGATCTTAGTCTATAACTAACCTTTTTATATTCTTAACAAAGTTTTTGACACAGTAAAACTTTTTCTTTACATGAATTCTAGTATGTCACATCTTTATTTTTATGAATTGTGCTTGGGGCACTGAGTCTGAACACTCTTTCTAGCCCAAATTCCTTAACAATTTCTCCTATATTTTTCTAAAAGTTTTATGGACTTTCATTTTTTATTTGTCTATTGTTCATTTTGATGTATTTTTGTGATACATGTGTTAGTCAGTTTTCTACTAGTGTGACAAATACCTGAGGGATAAAACTTAAAGGAAAGTGTTCACTTTGGTCCATGGCTTCAGAGCTATTGATATATGGAGGCAAGGAAGGCCTGTCAGATTAGAGTGTCTTATTTCACTAAGCCTGTCTGTGCTACCATGTTCCTACTTCCTTTTTAGTCCATCTAGGTCCAAACCTATTAGGTAGTGTGTGCCATCCACATTCAGGTTAGGTCTCCCCTCTTAGTTTATCCCTGGAAACATCTTCATAGCACAATAGGAGGTGTATTTCATCTATGTGCTCAGTGATTTTTAATCTAATCAAGTTGACAATGAAGAGTACCTATCCTGAGTCCAACCCTTGTCAATTTGACACCCAAATATATCATTTTTAATGATAGAATTCCATCCTCAGCCCTCTCCAAATGGTCATATTCATCTCATAATACAAAATGCATTCTGTCTTTCTTTAAATTTTACTATTGTCTTAAGAGTTCAAAAATTGTTCATAAATCAAAGCCCAAAGTCTCTTCTTGCATTCAAGGCAAACTCTTAGCTAAGAGACCATATAAAATAAAAATCATATTACATATTTCCAAAATATACAGTCACAGAATAGATACATAAAAGATTAAGAGAATACCAAGGAAGAATGGGACCAAAGCAGACCCACAAAGCAAGATATTAAATCTTGTAGCTCCATTTTTATTCTTGGGGCCACAAGATGTAAGAATATGAGTGCTGCAGGGAGTGGTGGCACATGCCTTTAATCTAGCACTTGGGAGGTACAGGCAAGCAGATCACTATGAGCTCAAAGCCAGCCTGGTCTACAAAACGAGTCCAGGTCAGCCAGGGTTATTGCACAAAGAAACCCTGTCTTGATTAAAACAAAACAAAACAAACAAACAAAAAGGATACATGTGCCAATAGATATTAGAGATCTCTGACTCAACAGCCTTCTCATCAAAACTCATGACCTTTCTCTCTCATGACAGTTGGACTCCCAACTTGTGACTTCCTTTGGTATACATTCTATATTCCTGGTGTCTCTAAGTTGATGGGGTGGTGTTAAGCATTCTAAGTGTTAATTGGTCCTGTTTTCTGTCTGTTACTTAATTGACTCTGTTTGGTTGAATAAATGCTGAGGCCTGGAGATTGGGCAAAGACAGAGGTAGGCAGGACTAAGGTTCACGGGCTTTTTAGAGAGACACAAAACACCATAGGATGAGGAAGGTTGCCGGAGAGAGGCCAGGAGTAAACAAGGAGGACACGCCATGGGGTAGATTAAAGAAGATCCTTCCACATTGCCTGGAACATCGGCTTAGCGTGGAGAATCCTTTTAGTTGTCTTATTGCTCTAGCTAGAACTTCATGTGATATATTGAATAGATAGAAGAGAGCAAGCAGCCTTATCTTGTCCCTAAATTTAGTGGAATTAGGTTTCTCTCTATTTAATTTGATATTGGCTATTGGCTTGCTGTACATTGCCTTTATTATGTTTAGGTATGCACCTTGTATGCCTGATCTCTCCAAGACTTTTAACATGAAGGGGTGTTGGATTTTGTCAAAAGCTTTTTCGGCAACTAATGCAATGATCATGTGTTTTTTTTTTCTTTCAACTTGTTTATATTGTAGATTACATTGATAGATTTTTGTATATTGAACCATCCCTGCATGCCTGGGATGAAGCCTCCTTGATCATGGTGGATGATTTTTTTTTTTTTGATGTGTTCTTGGATTCAGTTTACAAGTATTTTATTGAGCATTTTTTTCATCAATGTTCATGAGGGAAATTGGTCCATAATTCTCTTTCTTTTTTGAGTCTTTGTTTGGTTTAGGTTTCAGAGTGACTTTGGCCTTGTTGAACGAGTTTTGAAATGTTCCTCCTATTTTGATTTTGTAGAAGGCTTTGAGGATTATTGGATTTGTTCTTCTTTGAAAATCTGGTAGAAATCTGCACTAAGATCATCTGGTCCTGTGGTTTAATTCATTGGGAGATTTTAATTACTGCTTCTATTTTCTTAGGGATTATAAGACTATTTGAAATGTTTAATTGATCTTGATTTAACTTTGGTAAGTGGTATTTATCAAAAAATCATCCATTTTATTTATATTTTCCAATTTTGTGTATTGTAGGCTTTTGTTGTAAGACCTAATGTTTTTTGTATATCCTCAAGTGTCTGTTATTATGTCCCCCTTTTCATTGCTGATTTTGTTACTTTGGATACTATCTCTGTGTCTTTCTGTTAGTTTGGCTAAGGGTTTGTCCATCATGTTGATTTCTCAAAGAACCAGCTCTTTTTTTGTTGTTGTTGTTGATTCTTTGTATTGTTCTCTGTATCTAATATATAGATTTCAGGCCAGAGTTTGGTTATTTCCTGCTGTCTACTTCTCTTGGACATGTTTACTTCTTCTTGTTCTAGGGTTTCAGGTATGCCTTTAAATTGCTAGGATGAGATCTCTATAATTTCTTTATGAAGGCACTTAGTTCTATGAGCTTTCCTCTTATTATTGCTCTCATTGCGTCCCATAAATTTGGATATGTTATGGCTTCATTTTCTTTGAATTTCAGAAAGTCTTTAATTTCTTTCCTTATTTCTTCCCTGACTCTGTTGTCATTGAGTAGAGAGCTGTTCAGCTTCAATGAGTTTGAAGGTTTTCTGTTGTTTCTGTTCTTGTTGAAGTCCAGCTTTAATTCATGATGGTCTGATAAGATATAAGGAGTTATTTCAATTTTCTTGTACCTCTTGAGGCTTGTCTTGTGAACAACTATATGGTCAAATTTTGGAGAAGGTTTTATGAGGTTCTGAGTAGTAGATATATAAAAAGTGGTTAATTAAATTATTTTAAAGTATTTAGATTATGATTAATAAGTTTGGCGGCTATTAATCCTTAACACACCATTATAAATGAGCACACAGAGTACCACATGGATTTTATCAAGCCTTGGCCTGAATTGAGTAATCCTGGCCCACCTAAGCTAGCTCTTAATTCTATTACCCAATATGACCCCTATATACATACCTCTCCTTTGACTGCAATCACCATGCTATGCTAATGCTGCTGGCAATGTAGAATGAGATTCTTTTTTCTTTTTTTTTTTAATATACTTTATTTTTTTATTTCTTCAAGTTACATCTCAGTCACAATCCCTTCTGTACTCCCCCCTCCTGTCCCACCCTTCCACCCACTTCCCCCCAGCAGCTCCCCCTTTCAGTCCAACAAAAGGTTCCTTCTCTTATAAGAGTAAATACTATACAAAACAACAGAAATAAATAAGCCAATATTATGAGAGTTACATGGCTTAGCATACAATCGCAATGTCCAGTCAAAATGTATTTGGCCCCTGAATTTAACATTCTACTACCTAACAATCTCCATGAGTTTAAAGTTCTATATCTGACTCAGCTTTCACACTAACTGGCATCACAACTTTTTTTTATTTTTTTCCTTAATTTTTTATTTCTTCAAGTTACATCTCAATCGCAGTCCCCTCCCTATTCCCGCCTCCAGTCCCACCCTCCCAACCTCAACCCCCCATCCTCTTCCCTTTTTCTTTTTTTTAATTTTAAGGTATATCTTATTTCCCCCTACAGTTTCCCCTTTCAGCCAAACAAATGGCTCTTTCTCTTATAATAATAAATACAATACAAAACAACAGAGGTAATTAGGCCACAGTTATGAGGGTTATATGGCTTAGCGCACATTCCCAATGTCCAGTCCATATGTATATGGCACCTGACTTTAACATTCTACTATCTAACCATCTCCACGAGTTTAAAGTTCTATATCAAACTCAACATTCATACTAACTTGCAACACAATTTTAAAAGTATCCTCTTAGATCTATAACACTTACTTGACTCATAAACAACACAAAATTTAATCATGAGACTCTAGCTATCTGTTCTTCAACCACCTCAGAGACCTCAGAGGGATAAATATATCTGATTTTATAGGAAGTACAGGACCTGCAGCTTCCAAGTCTAAGAAATGACATATCAGTGGCTGCCTGGACAGTTCCCATTTTCTCTCCATACATTAGAGCATCAATCTTCAGTAATTTGGCCCCGTTTCTCTGATAGACATTGATTGTAGAGCAGGGGTTATGAAGGACTTGCCTACCCTGTCTTGGCAGAGCTAGGCTGTCGACTTACCTGCTTCCAGGTTTTGTCCTTTTTGGACAGCATTCTGTCTACAGTTGGAGCAAAGGGCTTTTCTCACCAAGAGATAGGCTTGCGACTAATTCAACCATCTCCCACTGGAGATTCTTCGATGCTCATCTTCTACTTGGGGTAGAATGGGGGGGCTGTCAGGAGTTGATATGTCTTGATATAAAAAAAATCTAAAGTTACGAAAACATCTTTGAATGCCATATTCTGCAGATCTCTTGAGGTTTTTGAAGAGGCCCTATCTGTCTCTTCTATTAGGGTAAACAGATGTTGCTTGTCTCTTAGCAGCTTTATTTCTGATTAGCTTAGAAAATAACTATAATAGGCTGTCATAGTACCTAACAGAATGGCCGGCTTGCATAACCATTAGTTTGCATTTCTTAATTATCCTAAACATTTTATGACAATTAGTAGTAAAAGGCCGAAACATCACATTTCATTTTTTTTCTTTACCTCCTAACCCTTCCATCCCATTTCTCTGGGGTGGGGTATCCTTATATAACAGTCCCTCATCTCAGTTGAGAGGTCCTATGAGGGCCAAGAGCCTCCTCATTCATTGGGGGTCTACGAGGCAGTACCATCAGTGAAAAGTGTCTCATTGCCCGGGAGAGAGAACTAAAAAACAAACAAACCAATAAGCAGACAAATAGATCAAAAAGACTAAAAAAGAGAAAAAATATTTTTAAAAATATAATAAATAAATAAATAAAAATAAAAAATAAAAAGTCTATGTCCAAGTTCCCTTTGGTGTGTTGGTTGTAGTATCGATACCTTCTACTATATAGCTAAAATCCTACTAGAAGTGAATAGATGCCATATGCATCCTTCTGAGTCTGGGTTAGCTCACTCAGGATGAGCTTCTCTAGTTCCATCCATTTGGTTGCAAATTGCATAATTTCATTGTTTCTGATAGCTGAATAGTATTCCATTGTGTAGATGTACCGCAGTTTTTTAACCCATTCTTCGGTTGAGGGACATCTGGGTTGTTTCCAGTTTCTAGCTATTACAAATAAGACTGCTATAAACATAGCTGAGGCAACGTCCTTATTATTCGGTGAAGAGGCACTTGGGTGTATACCCAGAAGTGGTATGGCTGGGTCCTGAGGCAAAGCTATTCCATGTTTTCTAAGATATCACCATACTGACCTCCATAGTGGTTGCACAAGCCTGCACTCCCACCAGCAATGGAGTAGGGTACCCCTTTCTCCACACCCTCGCCATCATGTGCTGTCATTTGAGCTCTTAATCTTAGCCATTCTGACAGGTGTGAGATGGAATCTCAGAGTTGTCTTGAGTTGCATTTCTCTGATGATTAAGGATGTTGAACATTTCTTCAAGTGTCTCTCAGCCATTAGGGTTTCCTCCATTGTTAATTCTCTATTTAGCACTGTACCCCATTTTTTGATTGGATTTTTGGTTTCTTGGCATTTAATTTCTTGAGTTCTTTGTAGATTTTGGATATTAGCCCTCTGTCAGATGTGGGGTTGGTGAAGATTCTCTCCCAGTCTGTAGGCTGCCGTTTTGTTCAAATGGCAGTGTCTTTTGCCTTACAGAAGCTTTTCAGTTTCATGAGGTCCCATTTATTGATTGTTGATCTCAGGTCCTGAGCTGTTGGTATTCTGTTCAGGAAGTTGTCTCCTGTGACAATGAGGGCATCACAATTCTAAAAACATCTTCTTAGATACAGAACACCCTCTTGATTCCTAAACAACTCAAATTTGACTATGAGACTCTAGCTATCTAATCTTCAACCACCTCAGAGACCTGAAAGGGATAAATATATCTTATCATGTAGGAAGTACAGGGCCTACATCTTCCAAAACTAAGAAATGACATATCAGTGGCTGCCTGGACAGTTCCCGTTTTCTCTCCATACATTACAGCATCAATCTTCAGACTTTTGGTCCCGTTTCTCTGACAGACATTGATTGTAGAGCAGGAAATATGAAGGACTTACCTACCCTGTCCTGGCAGAGCTAGGCTGTCAACTTACCTGCTACCAAGTTTTCTCCTTTTGGGACAGCAGTCTGTCTACAGTTGAAGCAAGGGGTTTTTCATGACAAGAGATAGGCTTGCAACTAATTCAACCATCTCCCACTGGAGATTCTTCGATGCTAATATTCTACTTGGAGTACAATAGGGGGTGCTGTCAGGAGCTGACATGACTCCATATTACAAAAATCTTAATTTAGGAAAACATCTTTGAATGCCATGTTCTGCAGATCTCCTGGGGTTTTTGAAGATGCCCTATGTATCTCTTGTATTTAGATAAGGAAATGTTGCTTGTCCCTTAACAACTTGATTTCTGAGTAGCTTAGAGAATATCTGTGATAGACTGTCATAGTAGCTAACAAAATGACATGCTTGCATGACTAGGAGTTTGTATTTCTTAACTATCCTAAACGGTTTAAGATGGTTGGTATCAAGAGGCCAGAGCTTCACATTTCATTTTTAAGCATTACTAGATACAATACCTTTAAGAAGCGTTACCTTTAATTTTGTATCAATATACAAACATCAATACCAATGTGGCCAAATATACTCTTAATTTTATTTCAATATACAAAGATCAATGCCTATGTAGCCCAATACAATCTTAATATTGCATCAGTATACAAGGGTCAATACCATTGTGGCCAAATATAATCTTAATTTTGTATCAATATACAAAGATCAACACCGATGTAGTCCAATACAATCTTAATTTTGCACAATATACAATGATCAATACCACTTTAGCCAAATATAATACTAATTTTGTATCAATATACAAAGGTATAAGGGCATATATAATACTCTGTCCCTTCTTCTTCTTCCTTCCCATACTATGTCTATGTACCATTTTTCTCAGTCTGTGCACTCCTACATAGGAGAGAAAGAAGAATACAGAAAAGAAAAAGAAGGAAGTCCCTAGGTCTAATCTCCAAAACTCATTTAACAAGACCATTTAACAGCTTGTAGTCTCTTCCCCTAAATAACAAAGTTTTCTGTTATCCATCAAATAACCAAAAGGGGGGGGGGAGAAACACCCTCCCCACCTTCTGGGCATGGTGCGTCGCTCTCTTAAAATGACTTCCTGTTGTCTTGGGTCGTAGTAAACCTGTTTGGGGCCCAAACCAGAATGGAAAATTGGTTAAAAAGGTTAATAGAATCCTTTTATGTTCAGCCCTTTTGTGCTCAGCTGTTTAGATGTCCTAAGAAGTTTGTAGACAGAAGCTGATCTTCTGGGCTTTACAGAAGTTCTGGCTGGGGCAGTCTGTGGAGCTGAACGATCTTAGCAATTTTGAGTTGTTGTTGTTGCATACTTTTGATGGAAACAGCTATTGAGGAAGTCTGCAAGGCTGGATCATCTGGGCCACTCATCTTCTTTGGTGTCTGATCTGTTTTCTGTTGAGGTTTCCATTGTTCAGTTGTCCCTGGATTCCTTGAATGGATGCTTTAAATCTCCTGGAAAGATAAGAACAGAGCCCTGCCCTAATCCTAACTCTGGGACAATTACCTTTTTTCGGGGGTGGGGGGTTCAGATAATATTTCTCCTGAAGCAAATTTGGTTTTTTGACAATATATAAAGTATTATCTTTCAATCTGGATTAAGGAAGAAATTATTTTGTTATTTTGGAGCTAAACAAGCCTTAGTGTATATATTTTGAGATCTCAAAGGACAATTTGTTTGTATTGAGTAGGCCTTTTGTAAGTAGCTTTTAAACTTAAGTCCTTCCAAATCTTATGTGTCTGTGTCTGCATTCTAATTATTGGGATCAAACACCAGTGGTTCCCATATGAAGGGATTAAAGATGTGCTCCACCACTCCTGGATCAAAGTTTTTCTCTATTTAGAGTTTGTTTTGTATCAGGCTGACCTTGAGCTCTGAGATCTGCCTGTTTCTGTCTCTAGTGTGTTGTGATTAACGATGTATTCTTCTTGAATGATGGGATTAAGGGTGTGCACCATCACCACCCTGTTCCGTGTAACTCTAGAATTTATAAGGCAACTAACTCTATAGTGCTCCTCCCTTCTCTGCTGAAGTTAAAGGCATGGGCTAACACCACACATTTCATGTATTTTACCTTACCTCTAAGTTTGTTCGACTCTTGGAGGTTTATAAAACCAGGTTGAATGGCTGTAACCTTTAATTTATTTACAGTGTTTTAAACCTGTTACCTGTTTTTTTTTTAATTAATAAATTTATTTATTTGTTGCTTCAGGTTACATCTCCATCACATTGTCCTCTTCTCCCCCTTCGCAGCCCTGCCCTCCCATCCTCTACCTCCTCATCCTTCCCTCTTGTTCGTCTGGAGTGGAGTGTCCCTACATAACAGTCCCTCGCCACAGTTCAGGAGTCCTATGAGGGCCAAGAGCCTCTTCATACGCTGGGGGCCTACGAGGCAGTACCACCAGTGAAAGGTGTCTCCTTGCTAGGAAGGGAAAAACTAAAAAACAGACCAACAATCCCACAAAAACAAACAACAACAAAAAAAAGAAAGGAAAAAGAAAAAAAAAGTCTATGTCCATGTTCCCTTTGGAGTGTTGGTTGTAGTACAGATATCCTGTACTCTATAGCTAAAATCCTACTATAAGTGAATATATGCCATGTGCATCCTTCTGAGTCTGGGTTAGCTCACTCAGGATGAGCTTCTCTAGTTCCATCCATTGGGTTGCAAATTGCATGATTTCATTGTTTCTTATAGCTGAGTAATATTCCATTGTATAGATGTACCACAATTTTTTAATCCATTCTTCAGTTGAGGGACATCTGTGTTGTTTCCAGTTTCTAGCTATTACAAATAAGGCTGCTATGAATATAAATGAGGAGACTTCCCTATGATTCCGTGAGGAGTCATTTGGATGTATACCCAGAAGTGGTATGGCTGGGTCCTGAGGCAAAGCTATTCCAAGATTTCTAAGATATTGCCATAATGACCTCCATAGTAATTGCACAAGCCTGCACTCCCACCAGCAATGGAGGAGGGTTCTCCTTTCTCCACACCCTCACCAGCATGTGCTGTCATTTGAGCGCATGATCCTAGCCATTTTGACAGGTGTGAGATGGAACCTCAGAGTCGTCTTGAGTTGCATTTCTCTGGTGATTAAGGATGTTGAGCATTTCTTCAGGTGTCTCTCGGCCATTAGGGATTCCTCCTTTGTGAATTCTCTATTTAGCTCTGTCCCCCATTTTTTGATTGGATTATTTGGTTTCTTGGCATTTAGTTTCTTGAGTTCTTTGTAGATTTTGGATGTTAGCCCTCTATCAGATGTGGGGTTGGTGAAGATTTCTCCTAGTCTATTGGTAGCCATTTTATTCGAATGACAGTGTCTTTTGCCTTACAGAAGCTTTTCAGTTTCATGAGGTCCCATTTATTGATTGTTGATCTCAGGTCCTGAGCTGTTGCTGTTCTGTTCAGGAAGTTTTCACCTGTGCCAATGAGTTTGAGAGTATCTCCTGCTTTTTCTTCTAGTAGATTTAGTGTGACTGGGCTTATGTTAAGGTCTTTGATCCACTTGGATTTCAGTTTTGTACAAGGTGATAAGTACGGGTCTAATTTCATTCTTTTGAAAGTGGACATCCAGTTGGGCCAGCACCATTTGTTGAAGATGCTTTCCTTCTTCCATTGTGTGGTTTTGGTTCTTTGTCAAAAATTAGTTGGCCATAGGTGTGTTGGTCCATTTCTGGGTCTTCAATTCGATTCCATTGATCTACTGCTCTGTTTCTATATCAGTACCATGCTGTTTTTACTATTATTACTCTGTAGTACACCTTGAAATCTGGGATGGTGGTGCTTCCAGATGCTTTCTTATTGTACAAGATTGATTTAGCTATTCTGGGATTTCTGTTGTTCCATATGAAATTGAGAATAGCTCTTTCCAGGTCTATAAAGAATTGTGTTGGTATTTTGATAGGAATTGCATTGAATCTACGTATTGCTTTTGGTAGGATAGCCATTTTTATTATGTTGATCCTACCTATCCATGAGCGTGGGAGGTCTTTCCCTCTTCTAAGGGTCTCTTCCATTTCTTTCTTCAGGGGCTTGAAGTTCTTGTTGTATAGGTCCTTTACTTGTTTGGTTAGAGTTACCCCCAGGTATTTTATATTGTTTGTGGCTATGGTGAAGGGGTTTTATTCACTTATTTCTTTCTCAGTCCATTTGTTTGTTGTATATAGAAGGGCTTCTGATTTTTTTGAGTTAATTTTGTATCCAGCCACTTCGCTGAAGGTGTTTATCAGCTGTAAGAGTTCTCTGGTGGAATTTTTGGGGTTGCTTATGTATACTATCATATCGTCTGCAAATGGGGATAATTTGACTTCTTAGTTTCCAATTTGTATCCCCTTGATCTCTTTTAGTTGTCTTATTGCTCTAGCAAGAATTTCAAGTTCTACATTGAAGAGATATGGTGAAAGTGGGCATCCTTGTCTTGTCCCTGAGTTTAGAGGAAATGCTTTAAATTTCTCTCCATTTAACTTGATGCTAGGCAACAGCCTGCTGTATATTGCCTTTATTATTTCTAGGTACGGTCCTTGTATGCCCGTTCTCTCCAGAACTTTTAGCATGAAGGGGTATTGGATTTTGTCAAATGCTTTTTCTGCATATAGAGAGATTATCATGTGGTTTTTTTCTTTCAACTTCTTTATATGGTGAATGACGTTGATAGACTTTCATATGTTGAAGCATCCCTGCATTCCTGGGATAAAGCCTACTTGATCATGGTGTATGATACTTTTGATGTGTTCTTGAATTCGATTTGCTAGTATTTTATTAAGTATTTTTGCATCTATGTTCATGAGGGAGATTGGTCTGAAATTCTCTTTCTTTGTTGGGTCTTTGTGTGGTTTAGGAATCAGGGTGTCTGTGGCCTCATAGAATGAATTTGGCCGTGTTCTTTCTGATTCTATTTGGTGGAAGAGTTTGAAGAGTATTGGTGTTAGCTCCTCTTTGAAGGTCAGGTAGAATTCTGTGCTAAAGCCCTCTGGCCCTGGGCTTTTTTTGGTTGGGAAATTTTTAATGACTGTATCTATTTCCTTAAGGGTTATTGGGCTATTTAATCTGTTAATCTGATCTTGATTTAGTTTTGGTAGGTGGAATCTATCAAGGAAATTGTCTATTTTGCTTAGGTTTTCAAATTTGGTGGAATACAGATTTTTAAAGTAGGACCCAAATATTCTCTGGATCTCCTCAATATCTGTTGTTATTTCTCCCTTTTCATTTCTGATTTTGTTGATTTGGGTTCTTTCCCTCTTCCTTTTAGTTAATTTGGCTAGGGTTCTGTCTATTTTGTTGATTTTCTCGAAGAACCAACTCTTGGTTTCATTGATTCTTTGTACAGTTCTTTTTGTTTCTAAGTTGTTGATTTCAGCCCTAATTTTGATGATCTCCTGCCTTCTGTTCCTCTTGGGAGTGTTTGCTTCTTTTTTTTTTTTTTTTTCAATTCACACAGTTTAGCTGTTAATTCGCTAATATGAGCTGTCACAATTTTCTTTTTGAAGGCACTTAGTGCTATGAACTTTCCTCATAGCACAGCTTTCATTGTATCCCATAGGTTTGGGTATGTTGTACCTTCATTGTCATTAGATTTTAAGAAGTCTTTGATTTCTTTCTTTATTTCTTCCCTGACCAAGTAGTCATCCAGTAAGGAGCTGTTCATTTTCCATGTGTGTGTAGGCTTTCTGTTGATTCTTTTGCTGTTGAAGACCAGCTTTATTCCATGGTGGTCTGATAAGATACAAGGGGTTATTTCAATTTTCTTGTATCTGTTGAGGCTATCTTTGTGTCCAACTATGTGGTCAATTTTGGAGAAGGTTCAGTGAGGTGTTGAGAAGAAGGTGTATTCCTTTGTGTTTGGGTGAAATGTTCTATAGATATCTGTTAGGTCCATTTGGTTCATGATCTCTGTTAGACTCAATATTTCTCTGTTTGGCTTCATTCTTGATGATCTGTCCATTGTTATGAGTGGGGTGTTGAAGTCTCCCATTACTAATGTGTTGGAATTAACGTGCGATTTAAATTTTAGAAGCGTTTCTTTTACAAATATAGGTGCCTTTGTATTTAGGGCATATATGTTCAATATTGAGATGTCCTCTTGGTGAATATTCCCTTTAATGAGTATATAATGCCCTTCTCTGTCTTTTTTCATTAACTTCAGTTGGAAGTCTGTTTTGTTTGATATTAGGATGGCTACTCCAGCTTGCTTCCTGGGTCCATTTGCTTGGAAAACCTTTTCCCAGCCCTTTCCTCTGAGATAGCGTCTGTCTTTGATAGTGAGATGTGTTTCTTGTATGTAGCAAAAAGACGGGTCTTGCTTATGGATCCAATATGTAATCCTGTGTCTTTGTATTGGGGAATTGAGTCCATTAATGTTGATGGATATTAGTGACCGGGTGTTGTTATTTCCCATTAGTTTAGTATAGGTGATCGTCCTGTGCCTCTTTTGGTTTAGTTGCTGTGGGGTTTTCTATTCCCTCTGTTTTCTTGGGTGTAGTTTTCTTCTCTGGGTTGGAATTTTCCTTCTAGGATCTTCTGTAGGGCTGGGTTTGTGGGTAGATATTGTCATGGAATATCTTGTTTTCTCCATCTATGTTGATAGAGAGTTTTGCTGGATATAGTAGTCTGGCTGGGCACCTATGTTCTCTCAGGACTTGTAGGACATCTGTCCAGGCCCTTCTAGCTTTTAAAGTTTCTGAGGAGAAGTCAGGTGTAATTCTGATGGATCTGCCATTGTATGTGACTTTACCTTTTTCTCTTACAGCTTTTAATATTCTTTCTTTGTTCTGTACATTTGGTGTTTCAATTATTATGTGGTGAGGAGAGTTTCTTTTCTGATCTAATCTGTTTGGTGTTCTGTGGCTTCTTTGAATTCCTTCATAGATTTAAGTTCTTCTTGAAGGGACTCTATCACTTTCAATCATGAGGAATTGTCATCATTTTCATGTGTTTCTCCTACTGTGAAGTTATCAGAATTGGATGAGCTGGGATAGTTTTGCGTTGTTGTAGTCATATTTCCTTGATTTCTGTTTTTTCTTGGACCTTTGGCCATGTGGATGTGTTTAGCTGTCTGCTCTCATCATGTTCTGGGCTTGGATCCACAGGGGATGCTTTCGTGTAGCATTCGAATTGTTTGGCGATCTGTTGTTGCTTTCAGGGGGATCTCAGGATCACTGTATTCCTAATCGCCTGAAGCACTGTGAGCTGGTGCAGCCTATTCCCAGGTAATGAGGAATGGCCTGGGATTGTTTCACTGCTCCCAATTCAGACTTCTCTATGCTGCACTCTGAGTGATCAGCATGTAGTGGTTCTGACGGTATGGACCTGTTTGCCCAGGCACGGATTCTGTGGACTCTGTCCCCAAGGAAATTGAGAGGGCCTGGCTCCATGCCTAATATGTCTGGGTTTTCCAGAATACAGATATGGTCCCCAGGCTTCTGGCTTTCACGTTTTGTAGCCCTCAGCCTCTGTGCGCCTCTGCGCACCCAGCCCTGCCACTTCACTGTGCTCGCTTCCACCCGGCTCCTTTGCTGCACGCACGTGCCTCTGCCCTGCCCCCCGTGGCGCTGCTGTAGCCAGCCGCCAAGGCTCACAGGGGTCCGCAACTTTTTCTAGATAGGTGGAGGTCTCTCTTGGGGTGTGTGGGACCCAGTAGACTAGTGTGTGATCCTGTGTGGGGTCTCAACCCAATCCACCGCTGCCGCGACTGTGGACCTCCCGCTGTTCACCCTGCTTCTGCCGTTGCTAGAACTTCAACTAGCCCACAACGTTTCCTAAATAGCTATAAGGTCCACCTAAGGTGTGCCTAGTAGGCTGGTGAGTGATCCCGTGTGGTGTCTGATTCTGCCTGCTGTGTATTAGAGTTGATCTTACCTGGCATCTCTCCAGATGGGAATTCCCAATTCCCGGATTCAGCGGCTTCCATGTCTGGGAGAGATGGGGGAGAGCCTTTCCCTGGAACTTTTAACAGTCCCTTGGGGGCTGGGTGTGTTCCCGTCGGGTCTAGTCCCTCCGGTTTTTGCACAGTGTCCAATAACTCTGTGCTTGTTGACTCTTTTCAAAACGTTCAAAATGCGTCCGTGCAGGCCACCGCCATCTTGCATCCCCCCCAAGGTTCTTTTTTTAACCCATGGTGTGTGTCCTCCTTGTTCCTGCTCTTGGCTGCAAGGAATTAATCCTCTCACCACCTGAAACTTCCAGTGTTCTCAATTACGTCCATCTACTTCTGTGTCTCCCAGCTGCAAAGGAAGATTCTCTCTCTAAAGCACAGAGTTCCTGTTCTAATCTCAGGAAGTCCCACCTTCCTATACTCTTTCTGCCCAGCTAATATGCCATCAGCAACTTTTATTAACCAATGAAGATAATGCCTCAGAAGGGGTGGTAACCAGATCTCAGCATTGAAATGGGCCTATCAGAAACAATGTTATTAGACTTGCCACAACATCGGTATTTTTTTTTTTTTTTGCATTTGGTAAAATGTTCTGTAGATATATGTTAGGCCCATTTGATTCATGACCTCTGTTAGTCTCATTATTTCTCTGTTTGGTTTCTGTCTCGATGACCGGTCCATTGGTATGAGTGGGCTGTTGAAGTCTCCTACTATTAATGTGTGAAAATTAATGTGTGGTTTAAGCTTTAGAAGACTTTCTTTTCCAAGTGTTGGTAGCCTTATATTTGGAGCATAGATATTCACCATTGAGATGTCATCTTGATGAATTTTTCCCTTAACGAGTATGTAGTGCCCTTCCTTTTCTTTTTTTACTAATTTCAGTTAAGAGTCTATTTTATTTGATATTAGGATAGCTACTCCAGTTTCTATTCTGGGACTGTTTGGTTGGAAAGCCTTTTCCCAGCCCTTTACTCTGAGGTAGAGCTTTTCTTTGTTAGTAAAGTGCCTTTCTTGTATGCAGAAAAATGATGGGTCTTGTTTAGGCATCCATTCTATAAGACTGTGCATTTTTATTGGGGAGCTGAATCCATTGATGTTGAGAGATATTAATGACCATATGTTATTATTTCCTCCTACTTTTATGAAGGTGGTGGTTGTGTGTTTGTGTGTTTCTTTTGGTTTAACTGCCATGGGGTTTTTCCTGTATTTTCTTGGATGTAGTTATCTTCTCTAGGTTGGAATTTTCCTTCTAGGGTCTTCTGTAAAGCTTGATTTGTGGATAGATATTGTTTCAATTTGGTTTTGTCATATAATATCTTGTTTTCTCCATTGATGGTGATTGAAATTTTTGCTGGGTATAGTAGTCTGGTCTGGAACTTTTGGTGTCTTAGGGGTTGTAGGACATCTGCCCATGCCCTTCTTGCTTTTAACTTCTGAGGAGAAGTCAGGTGTAATTCTAATGGTCTGCCATTTTATGTTACTTGACCTTTTTCTCTTATAGCTTTCAATATTCTTTCTTTGTTCTGTAAATTTGGAGTTTCAGTTATCATGTGGTGAGAGGAGTTTCTCTTCTGCTCTTATTTGTTTGGTGTTCTGTACAAGGACCATACCTAGAAATAATAAGGTGATATACAGAAAGCCAGGAGCCAATATCAAATTAAATGGAGAGAAACTTGAAGCATTTCCTCTAAACTCAGGGACAAGACAAGGATGTCCATTTTTGCCACATCTCCTCAATCTAGTACTTGAAGTTCTTGCTAGAGCAATAAGACAGCTGAAGGAGATCAAGGGGATACAAATTGAAAATGAAGAAGTCAAATTATCCCTATTTCCAGACAATATGATAGTATACATAAGTGACCCCAAAAATCCCACCAGAGAACTCTTACTGCTTGTGTTTTCTTTATTGCTTTCATTTCCAATTTCAGGTCTTGAACTCTTTTATACATTTCTTGTTCCAATTTGGTTCTCTTTGCCTGAAATTCTTTCACAGCTTTGTCTCTTTCCAACTGTTATTTGACTGAGTTTACTTGGAGATCATTGCTTTCATCTGAAGAATTGTGACCTCTTTAAATTCTTTAAGGGATTTATTTTCTTCTTTTAAGGTCTCTATCATTTTTATAAGTATAAATTTTTCATCATTTTCTTGTATTTTAGCTGTGGTGGGATGGTCAATGCTTGCTGTATTAGCATAGCCGAATTTTGTTGGAGTCATATATCCCTGACTTTTTCTGGTTTTGTTCTTTCATTGACCTTTAGCCATCTGGTTGTCCTCAGCTGATTGTTCCTAGTGCCTTCTGGACCTGGTGTCAAGGAAGGAACTTTGGTGTAGCAATCATATAATTTTGGTGATCTGTAGTTCTCCACAGGCTGGGTGGGCCCTTATGTTGGGGGCTGGATCGCAGTGGGCCTCCTGAAGCTCTCTCCTTCCTGTTGTGTTCAAACTAATACTCAAGTCAGGGATTGGGGTGGGAGGTGTTATTCTGTCCTGCAGGTTTCTGATATTCAACACATCTTCTAGTGAGGTAAGTGGGGAGTCAGAGGACTATGTACTGTCAGGTCTGAGAGTTAGAGCTGTAGTCATGGTTCCCCCAGGAGTCTCCTAGGTGATCCCCAGAGCACCCGTACACCTCTCAGCCAGAAGCACTGAGCCCTTATAGTCACTTGGACAGTGCACAATGGCCAAGAGCACATTGTTCCAGGGCCAGAACTGTAGATGCTGAAGACTGGGTACCTAGCTGTGAAGGAGCAAGGCACACTGCCAGGGAGATCCAATATGAACACCACAACCTGTCCACAGGGTATGGACTCAGGAGAGTTTGGCCACCTTTTTAACTTGATCATCCACCTTTCAGCCTGATCTGATCTTACCATTCCTATGGTTCTGCTGGTCTTTTGGGTGCTGGAGTAAATGTTTGGAAACTTAGGACTCAGAAAATCAGGAAGGAACTCTGTCTGGAGGTCAGAGCCGACCACTCAGGTCCTGAATTGATCAGACCTGCAGGCCATTCCACTGGGACAGGAAATGCCCAGCTGCCTTGTCTGTTCACAATGTTCTTCTGAGTATTTATATGTCTATTAGAGGGATCTGTATTGTCCAAAGCCTTTCCAGGTGAATTAAAATATGCTTGCACCTCCCAGACCACCAGTCCGCTAAAGATATACCACAGTGGTCCAGCAATTCTCCTGCAACTCAGAATGTACTGTTGGTTCCCCCCAAAATATACCTGTTCCCTTGTCTCTGCTGGTTCTCTTTTTGGTTGTGGAACACCTGTGTAGAAATTAGGGGCTCAGAAAGCTGGTGAGTACCTGTCTGGAATTCAGAGCTGTGGTGTGGGGTCCTGAATGACTCAGACCTGTTGGGGCAGTGTTAAGCATTCTAAATGTTAATTAATTGGTCCTGCCTGCTGTCTGTTACTTACATTGACTCTGATTGGATAAATAAAATGCCGAGGCCTGAGATTGGGCAAAGACAGAGAAAGGTGGGACTTCCTGGGATTAGAACAGGAAGCCTGCACTTTAGACAGAGAATTCATTCCAGCCAGGAGCAACAGGAAGAAGGAGGCACATGCCATGGGGTAGATACAAGAGGATCATTCCAGATGGCCTGGAACATCGGCTAGTGTGGAGAATGGCAGTCCAAGGAGATGTATGTATATATGGGGTCATATATGGGTAATAGACTTAAGAGCTAGCTTAGATGGGCCAGGATTGCACAACTCAGGCCAAGGCTTGTTAAAATCCATGT
This sequence comes from Lophiomys imhausi, assembly GCA_907164525.1. NCBI lineage: Eukaryota > Metazoa > Chordata > Mammalia > Rodentia > Muridae > Lophiomys > Lophiomys imhausi. The sequence goes on along the minus strand of CAJQZJ010012348.1, from coordinate 5,610,568 downwards.
GGTGTCTGTGTGTGCTCATTTATAATGGCTGGTTAAGGATTGGCTGCCGAACCAATTAAATATAATATAAATACTGGTAAATAATTTAATTATTTCTACAAATGGCACCCAATGCAATGTAATTTAATTAATTTTTTTTTTTTTTTTTACACAGACCCAGGCTTCTCTTGGTATGAAGCTTTCCTGCTTCCACATCTGGACAGTCTGTTTTTCTGAGTGTCTGAGAGTCTAGCCCAGGGACTTTTATTTGTTCCCAGGTTTGTGGGGTGAGCCTTAGTTGGTTTGTGTCTCTCGGATGGTTGCTCAGCTTGATTGTATCTCTGTGGTGTCCTAGTTGGTTTCTCCATGCTCAAAATGTGTCCGTGCCAGCCATCACCATCTTGGTCCTCTCTTTTGATTAAAATTGATTTAAAGTCTATTTTATCAGATATTAGAATGGCTACTCCAGCTTACTTCTTGAGTCTCTTTGCTTGTAAAACCTTTTTCCAGCCCTTTACTATGAGATAATGTCTGTCTTTGTTGCTGAGGTGTGTTTTGTTGTATACTGAGAATACTGGATCCTATTTTCACATCTATTCAGTTAACCTCTGTATTTTTTCCATTTTTCTATTACAATGTTTATTTATTCATAAGTTACATCTCCATCATAGTGACCTCTTTCCACCCTCCCAGTTCCACCCCCCCCTTCCCTTTCCCAACCATCCCACTCTTCAGATGTGGAATGCCCCTACATATCAGTCCCTCTCAGTTCAATAGTCATATAAGGGCTAAGAGCTTCCTCTTGCACTGGGGGCCTACATGGTAGCACCCCCTAGGGCAAATTGTCCCATTGATGGGTAACAAAATCAATGTTCCTGATCTTTTTGGTGTGTTGATTGTAGGATAGTTCTCCTGTACTATATGGCTAAAATCCAATTATAAGTGAGTAGATGCCATGTGCATCTTTCTGAGTTCGGGTTAGCTCACTCAGAATGAGCTTTTCTAGTTCCATCCATTTGGCTGCAAATTGCATGATTTCCTTGTTTCTGATAGCTCAGTAGTATTCCATTGTGTAAATGTACCACAATTTTTTTTATCCATTCATCAGTTGAGGGGCATCTGGATTGTTTCCAGTTTCTAGCTATTACAAATAAGGCTTCTATGAACATATATGAAGATATGTCCTTGTGGTTTGGTGAGGAATCGTTTGGGTGGATACCCAGAAGTGGTATGGCTGGGTCTTGTGGTAGAGCTATTCCACGTTTTCTAAGATATCGTCAGACTGATTTCCATAGTGGTTGTACAAGTTTGTATTCCCACCAGCAATGGAAAAGTGTTCCCCTTTCTCCACAACCTTGCCAGCATGTGCTGTCATTTGAGTTTTTGATCTTTTTGCTTTTATTGGGAAAACTGAGTACATTGATGTTGAGGGATATTAATGACCAATGATCGTTAATTCCTGTGATTTGATGTAGGTAAAGTGTGTGTGTGTGTGTGTGTGTGTGTGTGTGTGTGTGTGTGTGTGTATGTGTTTTGGTTTGGTTGATGTGGGGTTTTTTTATTTCCCTTGTTTGTTTTGATATGGCTAACCTCCTTGGATTGGAGTTTTCCATCTAGTATCTTCTGTAGCACTGGATTTGTGGATATATATTGCTTCAATTTGGTTTCGTTGTGGAATATATTGTTTTCTCCTTCTATGGTCATTAAAAGTTTTGCTAGGTACAGTAGTGTGGACCGACATCTGTGATCTTTTAGGGTCTGCAAGATATCTAACCAGGATGTTCTGGTTGTACAGGCTCTGATGTGAAGTCTGGTGTTTTTCTAACAGGTATGCCTTTATATGCTACTTGGCCTTTTTCCCTTGCAGCTTTTTTATATTTTTTTTTGTTCTGTACACTAAGTGCTTTGATTATTATGTTGCAGAAAAATTTCTTTTCTGGTTCAGACTATTTGGTGTTCTGTAAGTTTCTTGTTTATTTATAGGCATCTCTTCATTTAGGTTGAGGAAGTTTTATTCTATGACTTTGTTGAAAATACTTTATGGCCCTTGGAACTGGAAGTCTTGTCCTTCTATTCCTATTGTTCTTAAGGTTGGTCTTTTCAGAGTGTCCCAGATTTTTTGGATGTTTGCTATTCTGTGTCTTGATCTGACAGGGAGTTCCTTGTTGGTCTGCATCCAGTATTGGGCCAGAAACATACAATACTCCACCAGAAGGCTAGGACTCAGCCAATTTCTGGGAAGAAACAACTTAAACACTGACCAGAGATCCATACCCTCAGGGTGTCAGGAGAGGCTCTAAAAGGGTTTTCTCCAATGCCCAAATGTCAGCTCTTTTTGCTGAATTGCCAATGCTGGGTTGAACAGTTTCTAAGCTCCCAGAAGTGGGCTAGTTAGCTGATGGGAGAGGTGCCAGCCACTCGGCACTTCTCTTGGCAGGAGCATGCACCCTGAACAGACCCAGTCCAGCATGCAGAGACAGTCAAGCTGGTGTTGGTGCTGGTGTTTTCATGCAAGACTGGCCAGCCAGGCAAGGGCAGTGGCAGACCCTTCATGGAAGGAAGAGTGCTTCTCTCCCAAGTCCAAAATAAACAGTCACCTAGTCATGTTAGGGGCACAGAGGAAAAAGGAAGGGAGAGTTTATTTCCGGAATCAGGGGCATTATATAGCTTTGGGCAGTGGGGAGGGCTTTTGGAGGTGAATGTGTTTGATTCACTGGGTATTGACCTATCAGAAGAAAGGAAAGATAATGCCTAATTAACTCATGGGCAATGGGGGTGGAGAAAAACTCCAGAGAGGCATAAACAAATGCCATTGGTTGAAAGTCAAGGCATTGATTGACTTCATTAACATGGCATAGTCACTGAGCAGGTTTCTTATCAGCGGCGGGTTCCATGACACATCTTACTTAGAGGATCAGAGGTTTCCTTAGATCAGACAGAAAAGGGAGTTGTTGTTTTTCACAGAAAAAGGGAGTCTGTCCTTTCAGCACTGAGCTGAGGGGCTTTCTGGTTAAGCTGGACTTCTACCTTATCAGTAGAAATTCCCTACAGAAGTTTTGTGTCAAGAACTTTTTAGATTTAACATTTTCTCTATTTTTCAAGTTCTTCAATTGTATCTTCTATGCCTGAGGTTCTGTCTTCCATCTCTTCTATTCTGTTAGAAATGTTTTCATCTGTAGTTCCTGGTCTCTTCCCTATGATTTCCATCTTCAGTATTTCCTCAGTTTATGTTTTCTTTATTGCTTCTGTTTCTAATTTCAGGTCTTGAATAGTTTTATTCATTTCCTTCACCTATTTGACTGTATTTTACTGTATTTCTTTAAGAGATTTCTTCATTTTCTTTTTGAAGGCATCTATCATCTTAATAAAATTAGATCTTAATGTTATCTCCTTGTACTTTGGCTGTGTCAGGATATCCAGGGCTTCCTGTAGTAGGATAGTTGGGTTCTGGTGGAGTCAAATTGACTTGGCTTTTGTTGATTGTTTTCTAGCTCTGGCCTTTAACCATCTTGTTGTCCCTGGTATTGGCTGGATATTCCTAATGCTGACAGGACTCCTCAAGGTGGCACAGAGAGCATTGGGCCTGACAATGAAGCTCAGGGAAAAGCATCTGCTCAATTCTGCTGGTTGTGCCCGAGGTGGACCTGAATGTTCCTTGAGTCCTGTTGGGCTCCTCAGAAAGGGAGGCAGAGCCATGGGCTTGACAATGGAGCTCAGGATAGAACACAGCTCACCTCTGCTCTCTGTGCCCCAGATTGACCTGAATGCTCCTAGGGTCCTGAAGGCCTCTTGGGGAAGAAAGACAGAGCTGTAGGCCTGACAATGGGCCATGGGATAGACAATAGCTCAATTCTCAGCTTCACTTCTTTTTTTGTTTATTTTTCTAGAAATCATGTATTCCTTACCACCAAAATTTTACATATTTTTCTAACAAAACTGCAAATACTCCGAGTCTTTATTCTCTGCTTTTTGTTCCTGGGTTGCACTGTAACCCTGGATACTAACTAATATTCCATAGCCTGAACTTTATGGTGCCATGAACCTTCTTCTTTCAAGTTACTTATTCTATCATTCTTCTATGAAAATCTTTATACATCAGTCTCCCACAGTCTTGGAGCAAGGAAAAAATGTATACCATTTAGCACAGATAGCCTCTATTGTGATTCCTAAAAGAGTCCTTGTTTCTCATTGAAACCACATAAACACACATCATATTGCACTCATTCTTATTGGCATTATGGAATCTATATCAGAGTTGCACATTAAGCCATGCTTATAACATTGTAGTCTTTCCCTAATTCACTTCTCTGAACTTTCAAAATTCATATCATGAAATAGTTCCAAAAATTTCTGAGCCACTTTGTAAAGGATAGCCATAGAAATGACTATTTCTCTCATATGAAGTATCTTAGTTTCCATTACTGTGATAAATACCTGAGAGAACAATTTAAAGGAAGGATTAATTTTGACTCAATGTTTCAAAAGTTTCAGTTCATCTTAGCAACTAGGACTACATGATGGCCCCATAAGCAAAGCAGAAAGAATATGCCCATACTCATGTTTCTCTCTTACTGTATTAAAATGTTTATTGAATGGTCCACTTATTCAGGGATGATCCTCCCCTTTAATTAATCATCTCTGAGAATCTCTTTGGCACTTTTCAATCCAATCAAATTAACAATCAGGATTAATCACTACAATATGAGAGGTTTATAGCCCTATTTTTTTTTGTCATTTGTACTGATTTACATGTGCTTTTTCTGCCTAAAATATCCTAATACTCTAGCATGAGTTATTAAAAATGATTTTCTTTTCCATTAAATCATTTAAGTGTATTATTTCAAATTTAATTGGCTATGTGTGTATCTCTAGATGTGCCATTCTGTTCTGATTACCTGTGTGTTTATCCTTCTGCCAATGTTTCATGTCATAGCTACTGTTAGTATTCAGTGAGTTTGAACACTCAGTGCAATTATACCCCTCATTTTCTACTTTTTTTTTGTCAAGATAATTTCAGCAATTCTAGAGTCAATAACTTCCATATACACTTTCAAATAAGATTATCTATATCCACAAAAATCCTTTCTGGGATTTGGATAGGATTTTGTTAACATTTTGCACTAATTTGGCTAAGTATTGACATTTTCATTATATGAAGAATAGAACAGGAGCGGAAGATGGCGGCGAACTGCACGGACGCATATTGAATGTGGGAGAGAGGAGCCATAGAAAACACGGAGTTGTGGGACACGGTGCAAAAACCGGAGAGTCTAGCCCCTCCGGGAACACGCACAGCTCCCAAGGGACTGTTAAAAGTCCCAGGGCAAGGCTCTCCCCCATCTCTCACAGACACGGAAGCCACTAAATCCGGGATTCGGGAACTCCCATTTGAAGAGGCGACTGGTAAGATCCATCCCAACACGCAGCAGGCAGAATCAAAGGCCACATGGCGATCGCCCACTAGCCAACTGGGCTTCCCATACCTCAGGAAGACCTTATAACTATTTAGGAAATTTTGCAGAATAGTTGAAGTCTTGTGGTTTTTTTTTTTTTTTTTGGTTTGTTTTGTTTTTTCGAGACGTAGAAAAAGGGCGCTCAGCGGGAGATCCGCAGCCACTCCAGCCAGAGCGGAAGGTGGGTGAGCAGAGCAGTTGGTGAGGTAAGCGGATGCTGGCGGGAGGGGCCGAAGCTCCGCCCAACCACGGCAAAGCAGCTAGGATGGGAGGCCTGTTCAGAAGGCAGGAGGGACCGAAGCTCTGCCCACCCAAGGCGGAGCAGATAGGGAGGGAAGCGGTCAGGCCTGTGGCGGAGAAGCCTAGTGGGTAACCAGAAGCCAGGGGACCCTAGCTGTATTCAGGTAAACCCAGACACATTAGGTATGGAGCCAGACCCTGTCAGCCTCCGTGATGACAAACAAAGCCCACAAAATCTGTGCCTGGGCAAACAGGTCCATACCATTAGAACCATTGAAGGCTGATCACTCAGTGTGCAAAATAGAGAAGTCTGAACTGGGAGCAGTGTAACAATCCTGGATCATTACTCACTACCTGGGAATAGGCTGCACCAGCTCACAATGATTCAGGCTATTAAAACCACAGTGACCCTGAGATCACCCTGGTAAGCAACGACAGATAGCCAAGCAATTCGACTCCTTCACCAAAGCATCCCCTGTGGATCCAAACACAGAAAACGACAAGAACAGACAGCTAAACACACACACATGGACAAAGGTCCAAGAAAAAATAGAAATCAAGGAAATATGACTCCAACAAAGCAGAATTATCCTAGCTCATCCAATTCAGATGACCTCACACCAACAGAAACACATGAAAACGTTGACAATTCTGCATTATGGAAAGTGATAGAGTCCCTGCAAGAAGAACTTAAATCTATGAAGGAATTCAAAGAAGCCACAATTTTACAAGCCAAAACAATGAAAAATACCATTAAAGAGCTCCAAGCCAAAGTGACAGAGCTTGAACAGGAAAAAGACCAAGCAATGAAAGATTGTCAGACAAAAACAAGTAAGCTGGAGATGGAAATGTACAAAACGAACAATACCATACAAGACATGAAAATAGAAATAGAAACAATAAAGAAAACACAGTCAGAGTTAAAAGAGAAAGTGGAGAACCAAGTGAAGAGAACAGGAACTACGGATGTGAGTATCAACAATAGGATGCAAGAGATGGAAGACAGACTCTCAGGCATGGAAGATTTGATGGAAGAAATCAGTACAACATCCAAGGTAAATGAGAAGGCTAAAAAATCTCTCACCCACAACATCCAAGAAATTAAGGACTCAATGAAAAGATGGAACCTAAGAATCATAGGCATAGAGGAAAGAGAAGACTCCTGACTCCAAGATACAGGAAATATCTTCAACAAAGTCATAGAAGAAAACTTCCCAAACCTGAAAAAAGAGATGCAAATAAAAATCCTAGAGGCTTACAGAACACTGAACAGATTAGATCAGAAAAGAAACTCCTCTCACCACATAACAATTGAAACACCAAATGTACAGAACAAAGAAAGGATATTAAACGCTGTAAGAGAAAAAGGCCAAGTCACATACAATGGCAGACCCATCAGAATTACACCTGACCTCTCCTCAGAAACTGAAAAAGCTAGAATGGCCTGGACAGATATCCTACAAGTCCTGAGAGATCATAGGTGCCCAGCCAGACTACTATATCCAGCAAAACTCTCTATCAACATAGATGGAGAAAACAAGATATTCCATGACAAAATCAAATTTAAACAATATCTCCCCACAAACCCAGCCCTACAGAAAATCCTAGAAGGAAAATTCCATCCCAGAGAAGAAAACTTCAGCCAAGAAAACAAAGGGAATAGAAAACCCCTCAGCAAATAAACCAAAAGAGACACAGGACCATCACCTATACCAAACTAATGGGAAACAACAACCCCAGGTCACTAATATCCATTAACATCAATGGTCTCAACTCCCCAATAAAAAGACAAAGATTTACAGAGTGGATCCGCAAGCAAGACCCGTCCCTTTGCTGTATACAAGAAACACATCTCACTACCAGAGATAATCACTACCTCAGAGTAAAGGGCTGGGAAAAGGTTTTCCAAGCAAATGGACCCAGGAAGCAAGCTGGAGTAGCCATCCTAATATCAAACAAAACAGACTTCCACATTAAGTTAATGAAAAAAGACAAAGAAGGGCATTATATACTCATTAAAGGGAATATTCAGCAAGAGGAAATCTCAATACTGACCATCTATGCCCCAAATACAACAGCACCTACTTTTGTAAAAGAAACACTTCTAAAATTAAATCGCACATCGATCACAACACATTGGTAGTGGGAGACTTCAACACCCCACTCACAACAATGGACATATCATCAAGACTGAGGCCAAACAGAGAAATATTGAGTCTAACAGAGATCATGAAACAAATGGACCTAACAGACATCTACAGAATGTTTCACCCAAACACAAAGGAATACACCTTTTTCTCAGCACCCCACGGAACCTTCTCCAAAATTGACCATATAGTTGGACACAAAGACAGCCTCAACAGATACAAGAAAATTGAAATAACCCCTTGTATCTTATCAGACAACCACGGAATAAAGCTGGTCTTCAACAGCAAAAGAATAAACAGAAAGCCTACACACACATGGAAATTGAACAGCTCCTTACTGGATGACCACTGGGTCAGGGAAGAAATAAAGAAAGAAATCAAAGACTTCTGAAAATCCAACAAAAATGAAGACACAACATACCCAAACCTATGGGATACAATAAAAGCTGTGCTACGAGGAAAGTTCATAGCACTAAGTGCATTCAAAAAGAAAATTGTGACAGCTCATATTAGTGAATTATCAGCTAAGCTGTGTGAGTTGGAAAAAAAAGAAGCAAACACGCCAAAGAGGAGCAGAAGGCAGGAAATCATCAAACTTAGGGCTGAACTCAACAACTTAGAATCAAAAAGAACTATACAAAGAATCAATGAAACCAAGAGTTGGTTCTTTGAGAAAATCAACAAAATAGACAGATCCCTAGCCAAATTAACTAAAAGGCAAAGTGAAAGAACCCAAGTCAACAAAATCAGAAATAAAAAGGGAGAAATAACAAGAGACATCGAGGAGAACCAGAAAATATCCGGGTCCTACTTTAAAAATCTACACCCCACCAAATTTGAAAACCTAAGCGAAATGGACAATTTCCTCGATAAATTCCACCTACCAAAACTAAATCAAAATCAGATTAACAGCTTAAACAGCCCAATAACCCTGAAGGAAATAGAAACAGTCATTAATAATCTCCCAACCAAAAAAAGCCCAGGGCCAGATGGCTTTAGCACGGAATTCTACCGGACTTTCAAAGAGGAGCTAACACCATTACTTTTCAAACTCTTCCACCACATAGAAACAGAAAGAACACTGCCAAACTCATTCTATGAGGCCACTGTCATTCTGATTCCTAAACCACACAAAGACCCAACAAAGAAAGAGAACTTCAGACCAATCTCCCTCATGAACATAGATACAAAGTACTTAATAAAATACTAACAAACCGAATTCAAGAACACATCAAAAATATCATACATCATGATCAAGTAGGCTTCATCCCAGGAATGCAGGGATGGTTCAATATACGAAAGTCTATCAATGTAATTCACCATATAAAAAAGATGAAAGAAAAAAACCACATGATAATCTCGCTAGATGCAGAAAAAGCATTTGACAAAATCCAACACCCCTTCATGCTAAACGTCCTGGAGAGAATGGGCATACAAGGGCCGTACCTAGAAATAGTAAAGGCAATATACAGCAAGCCAGTGGCCAACATTAAATTAAATGGAGAGAAGCTTGAAGCATTTCCTCTAAACTCAGGGACAAGACAAGGATGTCCACTTTCACCATATCTCTTCAATATAGTACTTGAAGTTCTTGCTAGAGCAATAAGACAAC
>CAJQZJ010012348.1:5576919-5591137 GCA_907164525.1 Lophiomys imhausi | reverse complement strand
GGAAGGGTGGGACAGGAAGGGGGAATAGGGAAGGGTTTGCGACTGAGATGTAACTTGAAAAAAAAAAAAGAAAGTACTTATAAAAAAAAGCAGATAGGAGGGAGAGGGGGAGGAGGGTAGGAGGGTAGGGGGTGGGATTGGGATGGGGAGGAGAGGGGACTGTGATTGAGATGTACCTTGAAGAAATAAATAAATGTTAAAAAAGAAAAGAAAACAAACAAAAAAAAAGAATAGAGCCAGTGACACTTTGTTTCTTCTATTTATTTGTAATTTCTACATTTTATTTTGTTTTTATTTACTTTTGAGCAAATATACCCTAAATTGGATTGATGAATGTTTATTATTAGCATATAGAAATGCATTTGATTTTTATGTGTTAATCATGTGTGAAATAATCTTGCAGAACTCAAACTTGTTAGGAATTTTTTTTATCTTATTTTGGTGGTTTTATTGTTGTTGTTGTTGTTGGTGGTGGTGGTGGTGGTGGTGGTGGTGGTGGTGGTGGTGGTGTTTTCCTTTTTTCTTTTTTCATTAATTATTTGTTACTTTTCATCCCAATTGCAGATCCCCCTCTTTCTTCTCCTCCCAGTCCTTCCCTCACACCTCCCCTTGTTGAATTTGGAGATTTACAAATATACTTAGAAAGTGTATCTTCTATGGCTAAAGTATGATTCAATGGTAGAATACTTATCTAGACTGTGTGAAGACTTAGTTTCAATATTCAGTATTACATAAAGAAAATCTGATGTTTATATACAGAAGCCTTTCAATGTTTCTAGAAAGGAATACTTCTGTTTTAGCTTTGTGTTTTGTTTTGAATCTCAAGGTAAGTAACAGAAGCATAACAGTGAAAGAATGAAGAAAAATTCCATATAACTATTTATAAGAAGAAAAATTGACACCCTCTTTTCAATACCTATTTGAATATATCCCATTATTTTTTTTAGAAATTGTTGATCATCTCAAATAATAACCCCTTCCAATGGTGCCAGTAGCATTCTTCATTCTTATTTTGGTCTTCCCTGTACTAAGGTCCCCCAAGTATACAATATTTCCAAGTCTATACTGTCTTTTATTGCTTCTCAATTATTTCAAATCTACAAAATGTTCTTTTTCTACCAAATAGTGTTAGCACAATTGATAAAAAGAATACAGAATGTGGATTCAATTAGACCAGGAATTGAGTTGATTTTACTCAAAGACTAGCTATATGACCTTATTACCTCCACTGACTTCCTTAAGGGATGAAAGGGAGTCTCCTAGATACTCTCAGGGAGTCATTAAGATCATAATTTAGTAATGGATGTAGATTCGAGATCTGAAAATGCCATAGAGATTGAAAATGTTATTAATGTTTACCAAGGAGGATCTCAGGACTCCTTGGATCAGTATGAGGTTTCCATTGTTTAATGATAAAACCCTATCTCTTTGTTTCTGAACCTAAGAATGTTTAAAAGTTATTGCTCATTTGTCCATTAACATTCATTCATGCAAGTAACAAAGGAATACCTATTTTTCACTACATCCTGTGTTGCACACTAGAAAAACTATAACATACACACACACACACACACACACACACACACACACAAATATTCTCTAATCTTTGTAACTTAATGTAAGGCAAGGAAACCAGAAACAAACAGAGATTGGCTATTGCACCAGTGTAGTTTACTCTGTGATGGCTAGATGAAGTGTGGAATTATGTATGTTGTAGCTTAGATATAAAAGCTCAGATACAAAATGTGCCCCACGGATTTGGGTTCAGGTGTTTCAAAATGAATCCCATGATGGAAGCTCTTGAATTTTGGTGGGGAAAGAAATGATATGGTCTTTATGAAACATGTAGCCAATGTAGAAGTGTATTATTAGATTTGAACCTTAAAGTTGATATCTGATTGTGGTCCCAACAGAAGCTTCTACAATGTCACCAGTCACACTTTCCCACCATCACGCCTTCCTCCTACAATAAATTGTGCATTCTGAACCATGAACTAAAATCAATCCTTTATTTTTAAGTTGCATTTGAAAGATATGTGGTCTAAAGGACCTGTACAACAAGAACTTCAAGCCCTTGAAGAAAGAAATGGAAGAGGCCTTTAGAAGATGGAAAGATCTCCCATGCTCATGGATAGGTAGGATCAACATAATAAAAATGGCCATCCTACCAAAAGCAATATATAGATTCAATACAATTCCTATCAAAATACCAACACAATTTTTTATAGACTTGGAAAGAGCTAGTCTCAATTTCATATGGAACAACAAAAAGCCCAGAATAGCTAAATCAATCCTGTACAATAAAAAAACATCTGGAGGTATTACCATCCCAGATTTCAAGCTGTACTACAGAGCAATAGTTGTAAAAACAGCATGGTATTGGTATAGAAACAGACCAGTAGATCAATGGAATCGAATTGAAGATCCAGAAATAGACCCACACAATTATGGCCACCTAATTTTTGACAAAGAAGCCAAAACGGCACAATGGAAGAAGGACAGCAACTTCAACAAATGGTGCTGGTCCAACTGGATGTCCATTTGTAAAAGAATGAAGCTAGACCCATACTTATCACCTTGTACAAAACTTAAGTCCAAGTGGATCAAAGACCTTAGCATAAGGCCGGTCACACTAAATCTACTAGAAGATAAAGTGGGAGAAACCCTCGAACTAATTGGTACAGGCGACAACTTCCTGAACAGAACACCAACAGCTCAGGACTTGAGATAAACAATCAATAAATGGGACCTCATGAAACTGAAAAGCTTCTGTAAGGCAAAGGACACTGTCATTCGAACAAAACAGCAGCCTACAGACTGGGAGAAAATATTCACCAACCCCACATCTGGCAGAGGGCTAATATCCAAAATCTACAAAGAACTCAAGAAATTAAATGTCAAGAAACCAAATAATCCAATGAAAAAATGGGGGACAGAGCTAAATAGAGAATTCACAAAGGAGGAATCCCTAATGGCTGAGAGACACTTGAAGAAATGATCAACATCCTTAATCATCAGAGAAATGCAACTCAAGACGACTCTGAGATTCCATCTCACACCTGTCAGAATGGCTAGGATCAAAAACTCAAATGACAGCACATGCTGGTGAGGGTGTGGAGAAACGGGTACCCTACTCCATTGCTGGTGGGAGTGCAGGCTTGTGCAACCACTGTGGAGGTCAGTCTGGCGATATCTTAGAAAACTTGGAATAGCTCTGCCTCAGGACCCAGCCATACCACTTCTGGGTATATACCCAAATGCCTCTTCACGGAATCATAAGGAAGTTTCCTCATCTATGTTTATAGCAGCCTTATTTGTAATAGCTAGAAACTGGAAACAACCCAGATGTCCCTCAACCGAAGAATGGGTTAAAAACTGTGGTACATCTACACAATGGAATATTATTCAGCTATCAGAAACAATGAAATTATGCAATTTGAAGCCAAATGGATGGAACTAGAAAAGCTCATCCTGAGTGAACTAACCCAGACTCAGAAGGACACATATGGCATCTATTCACTTATAGTAGGATTTTAGCTATATAGTACAAGGTATCAATACTACAACTAACACACCAAAGGGAACTTGGACATAGACTTCTTATTTTTAATTTTTATTCTTTATTTATTTTTTATATATTAGTTATATTTTTTTCTATTTTTTAGTCTTTTTTATCTATTGTATGCTTATTGATTTGCTTGTTTAGTAGTTCTCTCTCCCAGGCAACGAGACACTTTTCACTGATGGTACTGTTTCATAGATCCCCAATGAATGAAGAGGCTCTTGGCCCTCATACGACCTCTCAACTGAGATGAGGGACTGTTATATAAGGACACCCCACCCCAGAGAAATGGGATGAAAGGGTTAGGAGGTAAAGAAAAAAAATGAAATGTGATGTTTCGACCTTTTATTACTAATTGTCATAAACTCTTTAGGTAATTAAGAAATGCAAACTAACGGTTATGCAAGCCAGTCATTCTGTTAGGTACTATGACAGCCTATTATAGTTACTTGCTAAGCTAATCAGAAATAAACCTGCTAAGAGACAAGCAACATCTGCTTACCCTAATATAAGAGATAGATAGGGCCTCTTCAAAAACCTCAAGAGATCTGCAGAATATGGCATTCAAAGATGTTTTCGTAACTTTAGATTTTTTTATATCAAGACATATCAACTCCTGACAGCACCCCCTATTCTCCTCCAAGTAGAAGATGAGCATTGGAGAATCTCTAGTGGGAGATGATTGAATTAGTCGCAAGCCTATCTCTTGGTAGGAAAAGCCCCTTTCTCCAACTGTAGACAGAATGCTCTCCAAAAAGGACAAAACCTGGAAGCAGGTAAGTCGACAGCCTAGCTCTGCCAAGACAGGGTAGGTAAGTCCTTCATAACCCCTGCTCTACAATCAATGTCTGTCAGAGAAGTGAGGCCAAACGACTGAAGATCGATTCTGTAATGTATGGAGAGAAAATGGGAACTGTCCAGGCAGCCACTTGTATGTCATTTCTTAGTTTGGGAAGCTGCAGACCCTGTACTTCCTATAAAATCAGATATATTTATCCCTCTCAGGTCTCTGAGGTGATTGAAGAACAGATAGATAAAGTCTCATAATTAAATTTTGAGTTGTTTGGGAGTCAAGAGAGTGTTATACATCTAAAAAGATACTTTTAAAATTGTGTTGCAATTAGTATGAATGTTGAGTCAGATATAGAACTTTAAACTCATGGAGATGTTTAGATAGTAGAATGTTAAAGTCAGGTACCAAATACATATGAACTGGTCATTGGGAATGTACATTAAGCCATATAACCCTCATAACTGTGGCCTAATAACCTCTGTTGTACTGTATTGTATTTATTATTTTAAGAGAAAGAGCCATTTGTTGGACTGAAAGGAGAAACTGTAGGGAGAAATAAGATATACCTTAAACTTAAAAGAAAAAAAAGGGAAGAGGATGGGGGTGTTGAGGGTGGGAGGGTGGAACTGGAGGGGGAATAGGGAGGGGACTGCGATTGAGATGTAACTTGAAGAAATAAAAAATAAAGGAAAAAAAAGAATGAAAAAAAATTGTGAGGCAAGTTAGTATGAAAGCTGAGTTATGTATAGAACTTTAAACTCATGGAGATGGTTAGATAGTAGAATGTTATATAGTCAGGTGCCAAATACATATGGACTGGACATTGGGAATGTGTGATAAGCCATATAACTCTCATAATTGTGGCCTATTTATTTCTGTTGTTTGTATTGTATTTATTGTTATAAGAGAAAGAACCATTTGTTGGACTGAAAGGGGGAGCTGTTGGGGGGAAAAGATATACCTTAAACTAAAAAATAAAAATAAAAGGGTAGAGGATGGGGGAGTTGAGGGGGAAGAGGGTGGAAGGGTGGGACAGGAGCAGGGAGTAGGGAGGAATTTGTGATTGAGATATAACTTGAAGAAAAATAAATAAATTATTTAAAAAAAAAAAAAAGAAAGATATGTGGTCAAAGCAACAAGAAAAATTACTAATACAGAAAATCAATGCTGGGGTATGGATCATTGTTGGGAAAACCCTTACTGTGCCTTTCTCAGGCCTTAGGAATTGGATTGCAGAATATTTAAAACTATGGGTTAGAATGCTGTCAAGCGATCTTAATAAATTATTCTATTGAGAAGATAGACAATGCCAATACAAATAAACCAATAAATGCTGTGCTCAGAGGGGGATTTCATAAACAATCAATGACTTATCAGTAGCTCTATTCTTTGCTATTCATGTTCCATTATTGCAAAGAAGTCCTCTACATTCTTCTTGTTTACTGAAATTTTGAATAGGACTGGATTGAAAAGCAAAGTATTAATTTGTTTGATAAGAAATTTTAAAAATAGAATAGCATTCAGATTGTATCATGGTTATTGCTTGCTGTGTTTAGTCAGATTTAGAATGATAATCCAGAGACAAACATGGAACAAAAAGATGAGGAGAAATGCAGTTCGGTATGGTGCAAAGTATAGACCAGTAGTTGTAAAAGAACTGGTATGGTTTTTTTAAAAGATATTAGAATAAATAAGGAGAACCCAAGTATTGTCCTCAGGAGCAATACAAAAAGTGCCTTAAGAGTGAGATCACTGTGGCTTCAGTATATAAAAATGCAAGTGCATTTCAAAGACTTTCCTTTGAATGAATATGTCTGAAAGGAGAATGCCTAAACAAATTGGGTTCAAGGACACGCCTAGGATAGCACTACCTATAGAAGAACTTTCTTAGGTTCAGCCATGCAAACACTCTGAGGCTTGTAACTATGATCCAAGTTGATAGGGCTATATCTTGAGCTAACCATAAAACTTAGCATCATCAATGAAGTGTTGATTTTTGACACATGAAATATAAGAGTTGAAGGATCATTGAGGCTTAGCCAAGGTTTCAAAAAAAATCCAAGTGAGGCCAGACAATATGTAGGAGAATTGTATTTTTTTAAAGAGGAGACCAAAGGCTAAGATATGAGGCATAGATGGTAAAATATGTTTCAGTGGATATCCTATAATGTTGAAGATGCCAAGAATATTTAAAAATCTACCAGGAAAAGTTGTAGGCATCAAATGGAGCTGTTCTAAGAAATAAGCCATGTGTGCCACAGGCAGCAAGGCTGTAGAGTTATGGCATTGAGCAAACCCACTGGAGCTCATATGATGCAACGGCACACTGACCTACAGTGTTTGGTATTTGCCATTCGGAGATTCAATCTTGCTTTTGTCCTATCTTTGTTGTGCTCCACTTCTTCCTTTTAAAAGTAGGAATGTGCTATTATATATTTAGAAATATGCAACTGTTTATGCTTGTTTGTTTTGTTATTTTACTTTACAACTAAAAGTTCCTGCTAAATCTCAAAAGAGAGTAGATTTTGGATCTCTGAACAGTGTTGGAATTGTTAAATCTATATGAATTCTTAAACTTTGACAGAATACAATTTGCTTTATGAGATGACCATGAACCTATCAAGCAAGGAGCTAAATGCTATGGTTTGGATCTGCAATGTCTCTCATGGACCTATGTATTTGAACAACTGGACCCCAGCTGACGATGCCATTTTGAGGAGGTTATGGAAACTTTGAGACATGTGGCTTAGCCCACAGAGGGAAGTCACCAAGGATAGACTTTGAGAGTAAATCTACTTCTGGTTCCTTTTTTTTTTTTTTTTTCTTTTTTCAAGACAAGGTTTTTCTGTGTAGCCCTGGCTATCCTGGAACTGACCCTGTAGAGCAGTCTGGCCTTGAACTCAAAGAGATACACCTGCCTCTGCCTCCCAATGCTGAGATTAAAGGCATGTGGCACCACACCCAGATACTTCTGGTTCTCATGGAAGTCCTCTACTTCAAGTCTCCCTCCAGTCTAACTAGCTACAAGTCCCCAAAACCACAGATGAGAGCTAGTGCTAGATCTCATGCCATTTCTGCAACAATGGCCAGTATATGCTCTAACAGTAAGCCAAGTACCCTTCCTCCCTTAAATTGCTTCTGTTGGGCATTTGGACACAGCAACAAGAAACATAATTAGTGCAGTATCTAACAATGGATATGATCAACAGGGGGCCAAAGGACTTCCTCAAGGAAGTAGCAGGTAATTTAAGTCCAATTAGCTACACTAGAATGGAAAGAAAAAATCAGGCTTGGGAAACAACCAGAGTCAGATCCAGCATATTACTCTAGGACATAAAGAATTTGAAAGGCCAATGAGACTACAGGTAAAGAGCAAGAACCAGCAGGTCCTGAAATCTATAGAGTTACAGAAGGTCTGTCTCCTACTTTCCTTCATTCAAACTGCTTGGCTTTGTCCTCCATGTCACCTCCAGTACTGATATACACAGTATTTCCTTTTCAGCCAAAAGCTACAGAAAATGAATACAGGAAACATACCCTTCTTATAAGGGACTAATGAGTCTTCTCTCTAGGTCACAGCATTTAAAAGACAAGCATTCTCAACACTTTCTTTGCCTGATACATGATCAGGATTACTAAAGGTGAAGCTCTGATATCTTTACCATCTCCCCCTTACCTTCAGCCTGCAGATGCTTTTCTTTTGATAGGCCTCTACCTTTACTGTCTATCTTTTATTTTGCTATAAGTGTAACAGAGCTGATAAATGTCTATTGGGTTGTTTAACAGGAAAAAAAATTTTTTTGAGCCTCAGAGGCTGCCTTAAGGAGAAAATAGAATCAATCCAGAAGATGAAGAGAATACAAAGGATCTGCCACCTGAGTGTTGGCTCCCAGACATCCAGACATAAGCCTGTGGTTGTGGGCTAGGTCTTTTTTTTTAATTGAAAATAGATTTTTTTGTTTTACATAATGCATCTTGATTATATTTTCCTCTCCATCTATTCCTTCCAGATATTCTTCATCTCTCCTATCTGAATCAAACTCTTTTCTATATCTCATTAGTAAAAAAACAGGCTTCTAAGGGACAATAATAAAATAAATTATAACATAATTCAAAACAAAAACTAATACATCAGAATAGGACAAAATGAATGAACAGGAAAAACAAAGAGCCAAAGAAACAGTACAAGGAACAGATATAGACTCACAGACTTATTCCCACGCTCAGGAATCTCACAAAAATACAAAATTAGAAGTCATAATGTATAAGTTTTACCCCAGTAGAGGAAAAGATATAATAAAAATATATAAATATATAAAATTTATGACTAATTTCATCTCAGTAGAGAGAAGAAAAATATAAAAATAAAAATAAGATAAAAACTTAAGACAAAGAAAAAGCCCAGAAATGAGACAAGGACCCTCCCAAGTTGTTTGCGAGTTTGTTTTCCATTGGATGACTACTGCTGGAAATACAACTTACCTTTAAGAATAGTTATAGTCTCATAGTTAAGTTTTAAGTTGTTTAGGAATTAAAAGGATGTTTTAGGTCTAAGAAGATACTTTGTTAAGTTGGTAATTCAAGTTAGAATGGAAACTAAGTTAGGTATAGAACTTTAAACTCATCACGATAGATAGATTATAGAATATTATTATTAATTGCCAAATACATTTGGATTGCCCGTTGGGAATGGATGTTATACATTATAATATTCATAATTCCTTCCTAATTGTTCTTATTGTTTTGTATTTATTTATTGCTCTAAGAAAAAAGAGACTTTTATTGGATTAAAAGGGAGAGATGTTGAGGGAAAAAGATACACCTTAAATTATTAAAAAAAAAAAGAGGATAGGAGAGAGAAGGGGAGGAGGGAGGAGGCTATGATTGAGATGTAACTTGAAGAAATAAATAAATGTTGGGAAAAAATAGTAAGTTTCCTAAGTGAGAAAACTAAATTTTTGTTTGCAGGTGGTTATGAATTGGAGATTGTTTCTTGTTTAGGGATAAGCCTGTGTGTCCACTTCTCTTTTCAGCACCATGTGGTGCAGCCCCATGCAGGCCTTGTGCATCAATCTCTGTGAGTTCATATGTGTGATAATCCTGTTGATTTAGTGGTCCTTTTTTGTCTTGGCATTTTCCATCTTCTATGGCTCTTACACTCTTTTTGCCTTCTCTTCTGCAGGTTTCCCTGAAATTGAAGGAATTTTAAGGTGCAGTGGTACTCTTCAATCAGCACAATGATCTACTGAAATGCCATCTGTAACTTTGAGTATATCCTTTAGCATCCAGCAGAGCACACCTGTCTCCCTGCTACAGCATCCCAGGGGATTTTATTATTTTCACAGGCATTTCTCAACACAGGACCCAAGTGAGAGCTATGCTGTCAAAGACTTCACCTTGTTATCTGTTGTTGCCCAGTACTTTTCAGCAGAGGCAGCTGTTAGCATCTTGTGGACAGCCATGTCTGCTGTGTCTGCCTTGTTCTAAGTCTTATCACAGGGAAACCCTACCATGAACCCTCAATTCCAGAAAGTCAGGCTAGTGTCAGGAGCACTCTGTAACTTCTGTCACCACTGAGGTTGCTTCAGGTAATGTGAAAGAGACAAATATAGCCATCCTCCAGAACTAGCTTCTTCTTCCAAATCAAAAGCTTACAACTGACTGAGAAGGGACTCACCTTTTCTAATAAGAATCTTCTTTTTTTTTTTTTTTTTCAGTACTCGGAATTAAACCTGAAATGTTTGCAGAGTAGGCAAGTAGACTACTCCTGAGCAACATATAGATCTAATTTTTCATTATTCTTTTATCCTTGAGAAAGTCTTCTCCAACTGCTATTGACCTCATTGTATAGCCTGGTAAGCCTTGAACTTGGGTTCCTTCTGCCACAACTGCCCAACTAGCTTTAATTATAGACATATGCCACCAGTCCTAGCAAATATTTAATTTTAGGCAAAATTTTGGAGCTATAAATTTATATGCTTGATTTTCAGAGTTGGGATGTGCATTTTTAAAGTCATATGTGAATTAGAACATGTGCATTTTCACCTTTGATACTCATACTGTTCTAAAACAGAGGAATGTCACTCCCCACTCTCTGACCATCATCATCATCTATTAAAAAAATAGGAAGAGACTGATGTTCTTATGCCTCTAGCTTTGGAGAACTTGCCATTTCAGTGTCTCACAAAATCCCTACTGGGAGTCAGAAGTTTCTTTGGTTCTGTACAAAAGTGTTATCAACTTCCTCATATCTTTATAAATTTGGAGACTCTCAAATATTTCCAAACCACTGGGTTTAGGGGACGGGATATAATTTTTCTGAAGACATAAAAATTAGTAGATAAGTAAAGCTCCAGAACCTGACTTGGCAGCACTGCCTTAACTTCAAGATGCCTTAACATCCATATTCCTATGGAAATCTGCAACCTAAGCCAGAACCCAGAATTTCTGTCCCTAAGAGAGGGCCAAAAGGTCAGGCTGAGGAACTGCATTTAAGAAAGAGAATGACCTAAAGGTATATAGACACTAGGCTAGAAACAGGGCTGCTCCATGATAAAGATAAAATTTTTCATAAATCCAAAAGTTGAAGGACATATTAGAACACCTGAAGGACTCTTTCCATGTTTGAGGAAAAGACTAAATGATTCTGAGTTGAGTAAAACTATGCATGATGATCTTTATCTTTTGAAGATTTTTGATAGATGAAAGAAACAGAATCCCTTCATTTTAGAGATAATTTCATTAAAGAAATTACTATTGTTTTGTATAATACTTACTGTTATAAGAGAAGGAACCATCTGTTGGACTGAAAGGGGAAACTTCTGGAGGGAAGAGGGTGGAAGGGCGGGATAGGAAGGGGGAATAGGGAGGGGTTTGTTAATGAGATGTAACTTGAAGAAAAAAAATAAAGTATTTAAAAAAAAAGAAATGTTTCACAACTATGTCTCAAAGAATTTACTTGAAAACGACTTCATTAGCTATATAACCCATTAACTACATTATACATGGGGGTGGAGGAAACTTTAACCAAATAACAAAAAATAAGCTTGTACAGAGTGTCTCCTAATACCCAGATCCCTCATCTCCAGTGCTCACCTGTGCAGCAGAGGTTACTGCTTTACTGGTCAGTAGACTGCCCATATATCCCCCTTGGTAGACGACTCTAATTTCATTCAATGGAGCAAAAAGTACTACATTTAAAAATCTCCCTGAGTCTTGGGATATAGATCAGTTGGTACAGTGTTTGCCATAAAAGTATGAAGAGCTGAAATTCATCACTATAAACCCATATTTAAGAAAGAAATCCATGTCCAGGGATGATGACATACCTACAATGTCAGCACAGAGGAACTAGAGATAGGCAAATCTCTGGGGATTCCTGACAAGCCAGACTAACTTGAATATACCATGATACATTGAGATAAGAAGTGAAAATATAATGGGCCCCTGGGCCCCCATTTTAAATATGCATGCCTTTTTTGAGACCCTTGCACGTGAGGAGATAATAATTGATCCTTTAAAGGCACTGTTATCTGAGAGACTTCTCCCCCATGAAGTAAAACCTAATCTTACTGACTAAACCAGATGTCTTAATTTGAGAACTGATGTAAAAGCAGACACTACTTCTGTGAGACCTGGATCTTCTACAAAGTCCACATGATCATAAGAAAGAAGAAGGAATAAAAGATGTCACATAATTTAAAATCTCATCCATTGTATGACATGCTATAATTTTATGCATCACCCAAAAAGAAAAAAAAGTTGCCAATTAAACTATGACACAACATTGATTGTAAAATGCAAATCAATTTCAAAATGTTAAAATGTGCAAGGCCAAAAACAAAATTCCAACCTATGAATATGGTAAATCAGGTAGAGATCTGTCCTTTTGCACAGTGTTTAGATTTAAAGTTTATCACAGCTACAAATCCCTTCCTATCTTAGCAAGAACACTGAAGCCAAGAGAGGGCATGAATCTGCTCAAATTCAGTGATAGAGCCATGATAAGACTCTCAGCTGAAAATCAAAACTCTTTAATAGGTCCCAATAGATACCAAATTTCTGCTTGTGTTGCCTTGACCACTAGTGACATGCTTATTTAATCAACCACCTGTTTCTGTTTTGCTCTTCTAAAATATGCAGCACTGAATATACTGTGACAAAGGCCCTCACCCTCACCTTTCCCACACAGAAAGGCAGTCAGCAGTCACGGGAGATAACAAAGGCAGATTTCACAAAAGAGTCACAGTCACAAATTACAGGGCCCACCTGAACCTTTGTCAGCAGCTCTGAAATACATGAAGAGCAGGTGGCCACCAGGAACTGCAGGCAGGAGCCCTCTGAAACAGGTAATTTAGGTGACACACCAGTGGCTGATGGCAGGGATATCTATACAAAGGAAACTCATCCCAGATGCCTCTTTCTTCTCCTACTCAGGGAGGGGACTCTCAAAAGAACATAGCCATGACAGGAAAAGCCAAGGACCTAGGCTCTCAGCTGTCAGAGGCATGTATGTAGGGAGGCCTAAGAGAACTTGCATGTGTCCAGCCTACACTATAGGCAGAAGTACCTGTTGATTCTCATTATCTACTTCAGATCTAGAAAGACAATGCTTGTGTGGGATGTGGTATCAGAAGTCAAACATCAAGGTGAAGCAGTCAGAGCCTGTTTCAAAGCAGTAAAGGCAGAGTGAGTTAGAAGACAATCTGTACAGTACAATGAAGCTTCCAATTCATGAACTGACATCATTGCCTATTCTTGGCACTGTTTCCTCCTTTGCTTCTAAATATTCTCTGTATTCTAGTTTAAGTTTTGTTGCTACACTAAAAAAAATACTGACAGAAAGCAGCCTCAGAGACAAACAAGTCTATTACAACTTATAATTCCTTCATTGTAGGAAAATCAAGACCAAAACTTCAAATATCTAGCTATATCACATCCACATTCATGAGCAGATGAAAATGTGTGCATACATGTTCAGTTGCTTGCTTTTACTAATCAATTTCTCCACTTTTGCATAGTTCAGGACTTCCTGCCTTAGGGAATGGTACCATCACAGTAGGTCGGGCCTCTGCACATCAGTTAACCAAGGCTATCACATGCAAATATTCTGAAAGACCATTCCAATGTAGATAATCCGTCATTGAGTGGTTCCTTTCCAAGTGGTTCTAGGTTGTAGCAAGTTAACAATTAAAGCTAAGAGTCACTTCCTTTATATTCACTCTTGGCATTCCTTTCTATAACTCATCTTTTTTTCAGTGGATGCATAAATTAGTTATGAATACATATATAATGTATGGATGACTATTAAACTGGTACGTTTCCAAAGAGAATCATGTTCCCACAGGGAATCCAAAGCTGAAAACAAATGATGTAGGTGTAATAGTCGAATCTCAGATGCCAGCACAAAGCAATGCTATGCTTCAGACTCCCAGGCCCCCTGACATCCTCATCTGCATTTCCTGCTTTAAGCATGATGGCCAATGTGGAAGATCACAGTCTCAATGTCTGTGCAAATTTGAGTGCATGCAAGATTTGTATCAATGAAGCCTTTACATAATAAAGCAATATATGAAATGGGAGGGACTACTTTTTCAAAATTAAAAAAAAATAACAAAGACGAGATTCATAGTCTTCAAGAATATAAGTGAGCAGCTGGGTGGCTTCAGTGGATGCCAAAGAATGGCTTATAGGGCTAAGGATGTAGGGAAGTTGTAGAGCACTTGCTAATCCTGCACAAGGCAATAGACCAAATGCCCAATAGTACCAAAAAAAGTATGAAGATGGTTTATCATTTAAAAATCTTGCAATAGAACGGGAGCGAAGATGGCGGCGACCTACACTGACGCATTCTGAACGCGGGG
>CAJQZJ010012348.1:5531035-5542997 GCA_907164525.1 Lophiomys imhausi | reverse complement strand
AATCAACAAAATCAGAAATGAAAAGGGAGAAATAACAACAGACATTGAGGAGATCCAGAAAATATTCGGACATTACTTTAAAAATCTATATTCCACTAAATTTGAAAACCTAAGCGAAATGGACAATTTCCTCGATAAATTCCACCTACCAAAACTAAATCAAAATCAGATTAACAGCTTAAACAGCCCAATAACACCTAAGGAAATAGAAACAGTCATTAATAATCTCCCAACCAAAAAAAGCCCAGGGCCAGATGGCTTTAGCACGGAATTCTACCGGACCTTCAAAGAGGAACTAACACCATTACTTTTCAAACTCTTCCACCACATAGAAACAGAAAGATCACTGCCAAACTCATTCTATGAGGCCACTGTCATTCTGATTCCTAAACCAAACAAAGACCCAACAAAGAGAGAGAACTTCAGACCAATCTCCCTCATGAACATAGATGCAAAAATACTTAATAAAATACTAGCAAACTGAATTCAAGAACACATCAAAAGTATCATACACCATGATCAAGTATGCTTCATCCCTGGAATGCAGGGATGGTTCAATATATGAAAGTCTATCAATGTAATTCACCACATAAACAAGATTAAAGAAAAAAAACCACATGATAATCTCGCTAGATGCACAAAAAGCATTTGACAAAATCCAACACCCCTTCATGCTAAAAGTTCTGGAGAGAACAGGCATACAAGGACCATACCTAGAAATAATAAAGGCAATATACAGCAAGCCAGTAGCCAACATCAAATTAAATGGAGAGAAGCTTGAAGCATTTCCTCTAAACTCAGGGACAAGACAAGGATGTCCACTTTCACCATATCTCTTCAATATAGTACTTGAAGACCTTGCTAGAGCAATAAGACAACTAAAGGAGATCAAAGGGATAAAAATTGGAAATGAAGAAGTCAAATTATCCCTATTCACAAATGATATGTTAGTACACATAAGCGACCCCAAAAACTCCACCAAAGAACTCTTGCAGCTGATAAACAACTTCAGCAAGGTGGCTGGATACAAAATTAACTCAAAAAAATCAGAAGCCCTTCTTCATACAACAAACAAATATACCGAGAAAGAAATAAGGGAAACAACCCCCTTCACAATAGCCACAAACAACATAAAATATCTGGGGGTAACTCTAACCAAGCATGTAAAGGACCTATATAACAAGAACTTCAAGCCCCTGAAGAAAGAAATGGAAGAGGCCTTTAGAAGATGGAAAGATCTCCCATGCTCATGGATAGGTAGGATCAACATAATAAAAATGGCTATCCTACCAAAAGGAATATATAGATTTAATGCAATTCCTATCAAAATACCAACACAGTTCTTTATAGACCTGGAAAAAGCTAGTCTCAACTTCATAAGGAACAACAAAAAGTCCAGAATAGCTAACTCAATCCTGTACAATGAAAAAACATCTGGAGGTATCACCATCCCAGATTTCAAGCTGTACTACAGAGCAACAGTAATAAAAACAGCATGGTACTGGTATAGAAACAGACCACTGGATCAATGGAATCGAATTGAAGACCCAAACATGGATCCACACACCTATGGCCAACTAATCTTTGACAAAGAAGCCAAAAACGCACAATGGAAGAAGGACAGCATCTTCAACAAATGGTGCTGGTCCAACTGGATGTCCACTTGCAAAAGAATGAAATTAGACCCATACCTATCACCTTGTACAAAACTTAATTCCAAGTGGATCAAAGACCTTAACATAAGGCCGGCCACACTAAAGATACTAGAAGAAAAAGTAGGAGAAACCCTCGAACTCATTGGCACAGGTGACAACTTCCTGAACAGAACACCAACAGCTCAGGACCTGAGATCAACAATCAATAAATGGGACCTCATGAAACTGAAAAGTTTCTGTAAAGCAAAGAATACTGTCATTAGAACAAAACGGCAACCAACAGACTGGGAGAAAATCTTCACCAACCCCACATCTGATAGAGGGCTATTATCTAAAATCTACAAAGAACTCAAGAAACTAAATGCCAAGAAACCAAATAATCCAATCAAAAAATGGGAGATGGAGCTAAATAGAGAATTCACAAAGGAGGAATCCCTAAGGGCTGAGAGACACCTGAAGAAATGTTCAACATCCTTAATCATCAGAGAAATGCAACTCAAGACGACCCTGAGATTCCACCTAACACCTGTCAGAATGGCTAAGATAAAGAGCTCAAATGATAGCGCATGCTGGCGAGGGTGTGGAGAAAGGGGAACCCTATTCCAATGCTGGTGGGAGTGCAGACTTGTGCAACCACTATGGAGGTCTGTCTGGGGATATCTTAGAAATCTTGGAATAACCTTGCATCAAGACCCAGTCATACCACTTCTGGGTATACACCAAAAGGACCTCTCACGGAGACATAGGGAAGTCTCCTCATCTATGTTCATAGCAGCCTTATTGTAATAGCTAGAAATTGGAAACAACCCAGATGTCCCTCAACTGAAGAATGGATTAAAAAATTGTGGTACATATATACAATGGAATATTACTCAGCTATCAGAAACAATGAAAACTTGCAATTTGCAACCAAATGGATGGATCTAGAGGAGCTCATCCTGAGTGAGCTAACCCAGTCTCAGAAGGATGCACACGGCATCTATTCACTTATAGTAGGATTTTAACTATATCTTACAGGATATCTGTACTACAACCAACACACCAAAAGGAACATGGACATAATTTTTTTTTATCTTTTTCTTTTTCCTTCTTTTTTCTTTTTCCTTTTCCCTTCTCTTTTTCCTCTCTTTTTTGTTGATATTCTTTGTTTTTGTGGGTTTGTGTGTTTGTTGGTCTTTTTTTTTTTTTAGTATTCCCCCAGTAGCAATGTGACACCATTCACTGGCAGTACTGCCTCGTCGGCCCCCGGAGAATGAAGAGGCTCTTGGCCCTCATATGACTCCTGATCTGTGGTGAGAGACTGTTAGGCAGGGACACTCCACCCCAGAGGAACAAGACGGAAGGTTCAGGGGGTAGAGCATGGGAGGGTGGGTCTGGGAAGCGGGAAAAGAGGACAATATGATAAGGATGTAACCTGAAGCAACAAACAAATAAATTTATTAACTAAAAAAAAAAAAAAAAGGCAGGGGTCATGGCTGAAACACTGTGAATGGAATAGAGGATACAGCCATTCGGCCTGGTTTTGCAGACCTCCAGGTGTAGAGAAGACATGGAGCTAAGGTAAAATACAAGAGAATTGTGGTATTGGCCCATGCCTTTGACTTCAGCAGAGATGGGGCGGGGTGGGGGGGAAGCACCGTAGAGTTTGTGGTCTTATGTATTCTGGAGTCATACGGAGCGGGGTGGTGAGGGTGCATACTCTTGGTCCCACCATTCAAGAAGAGTACACCCTTGGTCCCAGCTCCCAGCACACTGGAGACAGAAACGGACAGATCCCGGAACTCAGGGTCAGCCTGATGCAGGGAAAACTCTAAATAGAGAAAGACTTCGATCCAGGAGTGGTGGAACACATCTTTGATCCCTTCAGATGGGAAACACAGGTCCCTGATCCCAATAATTAGAGTTCAGAGACACACACATGGGATTTGGAGGGACCTAGGTTTGGAGGCTACTTACAAAAGGCTGACTCGATGCAGGCAGATTGTCCTTTGGGATCTCAAAATATGTGCACTAGAGCTGGTTTAGCTCCAAGGTGACAGAATGATTTCTTCTTTAACCCGGATTGAAAGATAACGCTTTGTATGTTGTCAGAAGGCCAAATTTGCTTCAGGAGAAGTACTACCTAGCCCCTACCACGCCCCCCCCCACCAAAAAAAGAGGGCAATTGTCCTAGGGTTCGGATTGGGGCAGGGCTCTGTTCTTATCGTTCCAGGAGAATCGAAGGGTCCATTAGGGGAACCCGGGGACGGCTGGACAGCGGAAACCTCAGCAGAGAGCAGAATCAGGCACCAAGGAGGACGAGTGAGCCAGTTGATTCTGCCTGGCAGAGTTCCTCAATAGCTGTCTCCTTCGGGGGCCTGCAACCACCAGAGCAATCCAATGTCACTGGGACCACTCAGCTCTACACAATGACCCAGCAGGAACCTCAGTGAAGCCTGCAAGATCAGCTTCTGCCTACAAAACCCTTAGGTCATCTTAACAGCTGAGAACAGAAGGACTGAACATAAAAGGAGTGTACTAACATTTTTAACCATTTTTCCTATTTGGGTTCGGGCCCCAAACAGGTCTACTACGACCCAAATCAGCAGGAAGTCACTTTAAGAGAGCTACGTCCCATGCCCAGTGGGTGGTGAAGGTGTTTCTCCGCCCTTCTTTTTGGTTATTTGAAGGATAACTGAAAACTCTGATATGTGGGGGAAGAGACTACAAGGTGATAAATGGTCCTGTTTAATGGGTTTTGGAGGTTAGCCCCAGGGAATTCCTACTTTTCCTTTTCTGTATCCTTCTTCCTCTCCTATGTAGGAGTGCATGGGCTTGAGAAAAATGAGATATAGACATAGCACAGGAAGGTCCAAGAAGAAGGGGCAGATTATTGAATATGCCCTTATGCCTTTGTATATTGATACAAAATTAGTAGTTTATTTGGCGAAAGTGGTATTGACCATTGTTTATTGTGCAAAAATAAGATTGTATTGGAGTACATCGGTATTGATCTTGGTATATTGATACAAACTTAAGATTATAGTTGGCCACAATGGTATTGACCCTTGCATATGGACGTAATATTAAGATTGTATTGGGCTACATAGGCATTGATCTTTGTATATTGATACATAATTAGGAGTATATTTAACCACAATTGAATAGATCTTTGTATATTGATACAAATTTAAAGGTAACGCTTCCTAATGGTATCATACCTAGAGATACTTAAAAATAAAATGTGAAGCTCTGACCTCTTGATACCAACCGTCTAAAATGGTCTAGGATAGTTAAGTAAAACAAACTCCTAGTCATGCAAACATGTCACTTTGTTAGCTACTATGACAGTCTATCACAGATATTCTATAAACTACCCAGTAATCAAGTTGCTAAGGGATAAGCAACATTTGCTTATCTAAATACAAGAGATGGATAGGGCATCTTCAAAAACCCCAAGAGATCTGCAGATTATGGCATTCAAAGATGTTATCTTAAATCAAGTTTTTTTTGATATTGAGACATATCAGCACCTGACAGCACCCCCTATTCTACTCCAAGTAGAAGATAAGCATCGAAGAACCTCCACTGTAAGATGGTTGGATTAGTGGCAAGCCTATCTCTTGGCATGAAAAAACCCCTTGCACCAACTGCAGACAGACTGCTGTCCAAAAAGAACAAAACTTGGTAGCAGGGAAGTCGACAGCCTAACTCTGCCAAGATAGGGTAGGTAAATCCTTCATAATCCCTGCTCTACAGCAAATGTCTGTCAGAGAAACAGGACCCAAAGGCTGAAGACTGATGTAGGAATGTATGGAGAGAAAATGGGAACTGTCCAGGCAGTCATTGGTATGTCTTTTCTTAGTTTTGGAAGCTGCAGGCCCTGCACTTCCTATATAGGCAAATATATTTATCCCTCTGAGGTCTCTGAGGTGGTTGAAGAATAGACAGCTAGAGTCTCATAGTTAAATTTTGAGTTGTTTAGGAATCAAGAGGGTGTTGTAGATCTAAGAAGATACTCTTAAAAGTGTGTTGCAACTTAGTATGAATGTTGCGTCACATATAGATCTTTAAACTCATGGAGATGGTTAGATAGTAGAATGGTAAAGTCAGGGGCCAAATATGTATAAACTGGACATTGGGAAGGTATACTGGGCCATTTAACTCTCATAAATATGGCATATTTATATCTATTGTTTTGTATAATACTTACTGTTATAATTGAAGGAACCATCTGTTTGACTGAAAGGGGAAACTTCTGGGGGGAAGAGGGTGGAAGGGCGGTATAGGAAGGGGGAATAGGAAGGGGTTTGTTACTGAGATGTAACTTGAAGAAAAAAAAATAAAGTATAAAAAAAAAGATAACATCTTTGAATGCCATATTCTGCAGATCTCTTGGGGTTTTTGAAGATGCCCTATCCATCTCTTGTATTTAGATAAGCAAATGTTGCTTGTCTCTTAGCAACTTGATTACTGGGTAGTTTAGAGAATATCTGTGATAGACTGTCATAGTACCTAACGAAGTGACATGTTTGCATGACTAGGAGTTTGTTTTACTTAACTATCCTAGACCATTTTAGACGGTTGGTATCAAGAGGCCAGAGCTTCACATTTTATTTTTAAGTATCTCTAGGTATGATACCATTAGGAAGCGTTACCTTTAATTTTGTATCAATATACAAAGATCTATTCAATTGTGGTTAAATATACTCTTAATTATGTATCAATATACAAAGATCAATGCTTATGTAGCCCAATACAATCTTAATATTACTTCCATATACAAGGGTCAATACCATTGTGGCCAACTATAATCTTAAGTTTGTATCAATATACAAAGATCAATACCGATATAATCCAATACAATCTTATTTTTGCACAATAAACAATGGTCAATACCACTTTAGCCAAATATACTACTAATTTTGTATCAATATACAAAGGTATAAGGGCATATTCAATAATCTGCCCCTTCTTCTTGGTCCTTCCTGTGCTATATCTATGTCTCATTTTTCTCAAGCCTATGCACTCCTACATAGGAGAGGACGAAGGATACAGAAAAGGAAAAGTAGGAAGTCCCTGGGGCTAACCTCCCAAACCCATTAATCAGGACCATTTATCAGCTTGTAATCTCTTCCCCTAAATATCAGAGTTTCAGTTATCCTTCAAATAACAAAAAAGAAGGGCGGAGAAACACCCTCCCCACCTTCTGGGAATGGGACGTTGCTCTCTTAAAGTGACTTCCTGCTGATTTGGGTCATAGTAGACCTGTTTGTGGCCCGAACCCAAATGGAAAAAATGGTTAAAAATGTTAGTACAATCCTTTTATGTTCAGTCCTTCTGTTCTCAGCTGTTTAGATGACCTAAGGAGTTTGTAGGCAGAAGCTGATCTTGCAGGCTTCACTGCAGATCTTTTCAGGAAGTCAGCGGGCAGTTTTGACCTCCAAACAGAAGCCCTCCTCAGTTGCCTGAGTCCACAGCTTCCTTGCAGGTGTTCTGATACCCACGAGAAAATGAGCAGGGACACTACAGTTAGACTGAGGGTGATTCTCCCTAGGATTTGAAGCACAGTGGCATCTGGATGAACGGTAACTGGGTTATTGATGAATTGAGTTGGCAGGCATGGAGCTTCCGTGAGCCTAAGCATGCTGTGGGTAGGATATAGACCACATATTGGAACTCCTTGCCCAGCCACCCCTCCACTAGGCTCTCTGATGTGCACTAAGGGTACAGCATCTATGTCTCAGCCCAGAGCAGTGGAGAAGTTCTAGACCATTGTGGGCAGCTAGAGAAACTGAACTGCGCCAGTTCACAGAACTTCAGTCTGAGAGGCACAGGCTAGCTTTGAGACTCACCTGATTCCACATCAGAACTCCCTGCTGGCATCTGCCTTGCCCCACAGCTGAATACCCAGGCTAAAACACAGAGAGTTCTGACCCTGGAGCAGTGAAACAACCCCGGACCATTGCTCACTGATGGGGTGACATGGGCTGGACCACATCACAGTGCTTCTGGCGATAAGGTCCAAATTGTACCTGAGAACACCCTGAGAGCAGCTTGAGAGGACCACGATCATGATCCTTCTGCATAAGTTGCAGGGGGACTGCAGCTCCAGGCTACTCTGTGGCCTGTCAACCCCCAGCAACATCACTAAGAGGACTGCAGGATCAGGAACCTACAGTCATGAATAACACATCCCACTCCAACCTCTGACCTGAGTTCCCAATTAGGACACATCAGGAAGGCATGAGCTCTGGGAGGCAGACTGAGAACCAGTCCCCATACAAGGCCCCATCCAGCCTGTGGAAGCTACAGATCACCAAGTTATATGGCCTCTTCACCAAAGCTCCTTCCTTGGCACCAAATCCAGAAGGCACCAGGAACAAACAGCTAAGAACAACCATATGGGTAAATGCCAGTAAAAGAACAGAACCCACAAAAGTCAGGGAAATAGGACTCCAACATAATTCAGCTATGCTAGTACAGCCAGCTCTGACCATTCCACCACAACTGAAACTCATTAAAATGATGACAAATCTATACTTTGGAAAATGATAGAGGCCTTATAAGAAGAAAATAAATCCGTGAAAGAATTTAAAGAATCCACCTTACAAATGAAAGCAATGGAGAATTCCTTTAGAGACCACTAGGCAAATCACTCAAACAAGAATAGGAAAGAGACAAGGCTATGAAGATTTGAAAGGTTTGCAAACAAAGACAACCAAATTGAAGTAGGAAATGAATAAAACATATAAAATAGTTTGAGACCTGAAATTGGAAATGGAGCAATAAAGAAAATACAAGCAGAGACAATCATGGAAGTGGAAAACCAAGGAAAGAGAACAGGAAATACAGGGATGAGTATCACAAGTAGGATACAAGAGATGAAAGACAGGCAATCAGGCAGGGAAGATTCAATTGAAGAAATTAGTACCAAAACCAAAGAAAATGAGAAATCTAAAGAAGTTCTCACCCACAATATCCAAGAAATCAAGGACTCAATGAAAAGACATAATCTAAGAATTATAGGCATAGATGAAAGAGAAGACTCCTGACTCCTGAGTCCAGGAAACATCTTCAACAAAATCATAGAAGAAAACTCCTCAAACCTAAAGAAAGAGATGCCAGTAAAATTCTAAGAGGCATAGAGAGCACCAAATAGATTAGACCAGAAAAGAAATTCCACTCGCCACATGATAATGGAAACTCTAAATGTACAGAACAAAGAAAGAATATTAAAAGCTGTAAGAGAAAAAGTTCAAATAATATATAATGGCAGACCCATCAGAATTACACCTGACTTCTCCTCAGAAACTTTAAAAGACAGAAGGGCATGGGAAGAAGTCCTACAAGCCCTATGAAAGACCATAGTTGCCATCCCAGACTACTATACCCAACAAAACATTCTATCAACATAGATGGACTAAATGAAGGTATTCCATGATAAAAACAAACAAACAAACAAACAAACAAATTTAAACAGTATCTATCCACAAATCCAGCTCTACAGAAGATCCTAGAAGGAAAATTCCAACCCAGAAATGGTAACTACACTCAAGAAAATAAAGGAAGCAAAAACTCCACTGCAGCTAAATCAAAAGAAACACACAACCAACACGCACATCAAAATAACAGGAAATAACCACCTATGGTAATTAATATCCCCCAACATCAATGGACTCCACTCATCAATAAAAAGACACAGGCTTACAAAATGGATCCCTAAACAAGTCGCATCAATTTGCTGCTTACACCAAAACATCTCACTAACAAAGATAGACTCTACCTCTGAGTGAAGGGCTGTGAAAAGATTCCAAGGAAACTGTTCCAGAAATCAAGCTGGAGTAGCCATCATAATATCAAATAAAATTGACTTTCAACTGAAATTAAAAAATATAGGTAAGGGCACTACATACTCGTTAAAGGAAAAATTCATCAAGATGACATCTCAATACTTACTATCTATGCCCCAAATACAAGGGCACCCACATTTATAAAAGAAACTCTTTTAAAGCTTAAACCACACATTGATCCCCACACATTAATAGTGGGAGACTTCAATACCCTACACACACAAATAGACAGGTCATCGAGACAGAAAGCAAAGAGAGAAATAATGAGACTAACAGAAGTCATGAACCAAATGAACCTAACAGATATCTACAGAATATTTTACCCAAACACAAAAGAATACACCTTCTTCTCGGCACCTCATGGAACGTTCTCCAAAATGGACCATATAGCTGTACACAAAGCAAGCCTCAACAGATACAAGAAAATTGAAATGACCCCTTGTATCTTATCACTATGGATTAAAGCTGAACTTCACCAACAACAGAAAAAACAAAAAGCCCACACATAGAAACTGAACAACTCTATACAATGACCACTGGGTCAAATAAAGAATAAAGAAGGAAATGAAAGACTTCTTAAAATCCAACGAAAATGAAGGCACAACATACCCAAACCTATGAGACACAATGAAAGCTGTGCTATGATGAAAATTCATAGCAATAAGTGCCTTCAAAAAGAAAATTGTGACAGTTCATATTAGCAACTTAACAACAGAACTGGAAGAGCTAGGAAAAAAAAAAAGAAGCAAACACTCCCAAGAGGAACAGAAGGCAAGAAATCATCAAACTTAGGGCTGAAATAACAACCTAGAAACAAAATGAATAATACGAAACCATGAGTTGGTTTTTTGAGAAAATCAACAAAATAGACAAACCCTTAGCCAAACTAACTAAAAGGCAGGGGTGAAATACCCAAATCACCAAAATCAGAAATGAGAAGTGACAAATAACAACAGACTTCTAGGAAATACAGAAAACCTTTAGGTCTTACTTCAAAAATCTGTGTGCCACAAAATGTGAAAACCTAAACAAAACAGACAATTTCCTTGCTAGATTCTACCTACCAATGTTAAAGCAAGATGAGGTTAACAAATTAAACTGTCCTGTAACCCCTAAGGAAATAGAAGCAGTCATTAAAAATATTCCAAACAAAAAAAGCCCAGGGCCAGTTGTTTTCAGCACAGAATTCAACCAGATATTAAAGAAGAGCTAATACCAATACTCTTCAAACTCTCCCACAAAATAGAAACACAAGGAACACTGCCAAACTCACTCTATGAGGCCACAGTCACCCTAATACCTAAACCATACAGAGACCCAACAAAGAAAGAAAACTTCAGACCAATCTCTCTCATGAACATAAACTCAAAAATACTTAATAAAATACTTGCAAACCAAATCCAAAAACACATCAAAAGTATCATACAACATGATCAAGTAGGCTTCATGCCAGGAATGCAAGGTGGTTCAATATATATACAAAAATCAATCAATGTAATCTACCATATAAACAAGCTGAAAGAAGAAAAAAAAACACATGGTCATATCACTAGATGCTGAAAAACCATTTGACAAAATCCAACATCCCTTCATGCTAAAATTCCTGGAGAGAGCTGGCATACAAGAACTATACCTAGAAATAATAAAGGCGATATACAGCAAGCCAGTAGCCAACATCAAATTAAATGGAGAGAAACTTAAAGCATTTCCTTGAAAATCAGAGACAAGACAAGGATGTCCCCTTCCAAATATCCCTTCAACATAGTACTTGAAGTTCTTGCTAGAACAATAAGACAACTAATGGAGATCAAGGGGATAAAAATTGGAAAGGAAGAAGTCAAATTATCCCTAATTGCAGATGATAAGATAGTATACATAAGTGACCCCAATATTCCACCAGAGAACTCCTACAACTGATAAACACCTTCAGCAAGGTAGCTAGATTCAAAATTAATTTTAAAAAATCAGAAGCCCTTCTTTATACAAAAGATAAATGGGCTGAGAAAGAAATTATGGAAACAACACACTTCATAATAGCCACAAATAATATAATATACCTGGGAGTAACTCTAAACAAGCAAGTGAAAGACCTGTCTGACAAGAACTTAAAGCTCTTGAAGAAAGAAGGACATCAGAAGATGGAAAGATCTCCCACATTCGTGGATAGGTAGGATCAACATAATAAAAATGGTCATCCTACCAAAAGCAGTATACAGATTCAATGAAATTCCTATCAAAATACCAACACAACTCTTTACAGACCTTGAAAGAACAGCTCTCACATTCATATGGAATAACAAGAAAGCCAGAATAGCTAAATCCATCCTGTACAGAAAGAAAGAAAGAAAGAAAGAAAGAAATAAAGAAAGAAAGAAAGAAAGAAAGAAAGAAAGAAAGAAAGAAAGAAGGAAGGAAGGAAGGAAGGAAGGAAAGAAAGAAAGAAAGAAAGAAAGAAAGAAAGAAAGAAAGAAAGAA
>CAJQZJ010012348.1:5494761-5529303 GCA_907164525.1 Lophiomys imhausi | reverse complement strand
AAGAAAGAAAGAAAGAAAGAAAGAAAGAAAGAAAGAAAGAAAGAAAGAAATCTCAGGACCACAGTATTTTAGGACAGATTTCTTACAGATTTTCAAAGAAGAGCTAACACCAATCCTCCTCAAATTATTCCACAAGATAGAAAGAAAAGGAACATTGCTCAATTCATTTTATAGGGCCATATTCACCCTGATGTCCAAACCACACAAAGATTCAACAAAGAAAGAGAATTACACTCTGATTTCCCTCAAGAACACTGATGCAGAAATACTCAATAAAATACTTGGAACTTATATCCTTGAGCATATTACAAACATAATCCACCACAATCAAGTAGGCTTCATCCTAGAGATGCAGGGTAGTTCAACATATGAAAATCTGTCAATGTAATCCACTATATAAACAAACTGAAAGAAAATTAAAAAACATGATTATCTCTTTAGATGCTGAAAAACCTTTTGAGAAATCCAACACTACTTCATGAGAAAAGTTTCAGAAAGGTCAGGAATACAAGGGATATATCTAAACATAATAAAAGCAATTTATAGCAAGCTTATAGCCAACAACAAATTAAATGAAGAGAAATTCAAAGCAATTCCACTAAAATGAGGAACAAGACAAGGCTGCCTACTCTCTCCATATCTATTCAATACAGTAATGGATGTGTTAGCTAGACCAATAGGACAACTAAAGGAAATAAAGGGAATACAAATTGGAAAGAAAGAAATGAAAGTATCATTATTTACAGATGATATGA
The DNA here is from genome assembly GCA_907164525.1 of Lophiomys imhausi. Lineage (NCBI taxonomy): Eukaryota > Metazoa > Chordata > Mammalia > Rodentia > Muridae > Lophiomys > Lophiomys imhausi. The sequence goes on along the minus strand of CAJQZJ010012348.1, from coordinate 5,528,548 downwards.
TATTATACACATTTGACCACAAAAATTCTCCCAGGAACCGCCTATAAGTGATAAACACCTTCAGCAAAGTGGCTGGATAGAAAATTCACTCAAAAACTCAGTAGCCCTCTGAAATATACATGATAAGTGGCTTAGAAAAAATCAGGGAAACAACACCCTTCACAACAGTCACAAACAATATAAAATATCTTGGAATAACTCTAACCAAGTGGGTAAAAAAGTCTGTATGACAAGAATTCAAAACTTTGAGGAAAGAAATTGAATAAGATATCAAAAGATGGAAGATCTCACATGCTCATGAATCTGAAGGATGAACATAGTAAAAATGCCCGTCTTACCAAAAGCAATTCAAAGATTCAAGGGAATTCCTAAATTCACCTAAATTCCAACACAACCTTTACAGACCTTGAAAGGGTAATACTCAACTTCATATGGTAAAATAAAAACCCAGGATAGCTAAAACAATCTTGTACAATAAAAGAATTTCTGGAAGTATCACTATCCCTGATTTGAAGCTGTATACAGAGCTACAGTAATTAAAACCACATGGTATTAGCATAAAAACAGAAAGGTTGATCAATGGAATCAAATCAAAGACCCAGATATAAATTCACACACTTATGGACACCTGATATTTTATTTTTTAAAAAGCCAGAAAATCCAAAATTACACAATGAAAATGAAAAAAGAAAGCATCTTCAATGAGTGGTTCTGGTCTATCTGGATGTCTGCATATAGAAGAATGCAAATAGATCCTTATTTATCACCCTGCTCAAAATTCAAGTCCAAGTGAATTCAACAAAAAACCAGATACACTAAAGCTGATAGAAGAGAAAGTAGGGAATACCTTGAGTGCATTGGTACAGGAGATAACTTTCTGAATAGAACACCAATAGCTCAAACATTAAGATAACAATTAATAAATAAGATCTCATGAAACATAATAGCCTTTGTAAGGCAAAGAACAATGTCAAAAGGACAAAACAGCAGGCTACACAATGGAAAATAATCTTCACTAACTCCACATCTGTCAGAGAACTGATATCCAAAACATATAAAGATCTCAAGAAACTAGATATCAATGAACCAAAACCAGTTCCACTAAAATTGGGACAAGATAAGGCTGTCCACTCTCTCTGTATCTATTCAACGTAGTACTTGAAGTTCTTGCTAGAGTAATAAGACAACTAAAGGAGATCAGGAGTATACAAATTGGAAAGGAAGAAGTCAAAGTATTGCTATTCACAGATGATATTATATACATATTTTATTCCCAAAATTCTACCAGAGAACTCCTACAGCTGGTAAACACCTTCACCAAAGTGGCTGGATACAAAATTAACTTAAAAAAAAAATCAGTAGCTCTCCTTTAAACAAATGATGAACAGGCTGAGAAATAAATTAGAAAAACACCCTTCACAATAGCTACAAACAATATAAAGTATCTTGTTGTAACTCTAACCAAGCAAGTGAAAGACCTATATGACAAAAACTTCAAGTCTCTGAAGAAATAATACATTGAGAAAGATATCAGAAGATAGAAAGATGGCCATGTTACCAAAACCAATATACAGATTCAATGCAATTCCCACCAAAATACCAACACAATTTTTTACAGACTTTGAAAGAATAATTATCAACTTCATATGAAGGACCAAAATCTGAGAATAACTAAAGCAATCCTCTACAATAAAAGACCTCCTTATGGAGGCATCTCCATTCCTGACTTCAAGGTATACTACAAAGCAATAGTAATAAAAACTGCATATCACTGGCATAGGAACAGATTGGTTGATCAATGGTGTCTGATCAAAGACCCAGAAATAAACATACATACCTATGAACACTTAATTTTTTATAAAGAAGCCAAAACCATACACTGGAAACAAAAGAAAGCATCGTCATAAATAGTGCTAGTCTAACTAGATGTCTGCATGTAGAAAACTTTAAAAAGATCGTTATTTATCACCCTGCCGAAAATTCAAGTCCAAGTGGACCAAAGACCTCAACATAAAGCCAGATGTACTAACCCTATTAGAAGAGAAAGTATATTCAAGAATAGCCTTGAACTCATTGGCACAGGAAACAAGTTCCTGAACAGAAGAACACCAATAACTCAGGCTCTAAGATCAACAATTAATAAATTGGACCTCACAAAACAGAAAAGCTTCTTCAAAGCAATGGACACTATTAAGAGAACAAAAGGGCCAGCCTATAGATTGGAAAAAAAAAATATCTTCACCAACCCCACATCTGACAGAGGACTAAAATCCAAAAAAGAACTTAAGAAATTAAATACCAATAAACCAAAAAAATCCATTAAAAATGGGTTCAGACCTAAAGCGAGAATTATCAACAGAAAAAAATTAAATGGTGGAGAAGCACTTATAGTAATGCTCAACATCCTTAGTCATCAGTGGACTGCAACTCAAATGCATCTGAGATTCCATCTCACATGAGTCAGAATTGCTAAGATCAAAACCACAAGGGACAGCACATTCTAGCAAGGATGTGGAGAAAGAAGAATACTCCTCCAGTGATGGTGAGAGTGCAAATTTATATAATTACTTTGGAAATCAATCTGGCAGTTTCTCAGAATAATGGGAATAGTTCTTCCTTAATGCTCAGCTATATCACTCCTGGGCATATACCCAAAAGATGCCCCATCATACCTCAAGGATATTTGCTCAACTATGTTCATAGCAGTTTTGTTCATAATAGCCAGAAACTGGAAACAACTTAGGCGTCCCTCAACCAAAAAACAGTTAAAGAAAATGTGGTGCATTTACACAATGGAATACTATTCAACTGTTGGACGCAAAGAAATCAATTTTTCAGGCAAATGGATGGAACTATAAAAGATCATCCTTAGTGAGGTAACCCACACTCAGAAAGATACACATTATATGTATTCACTAATAAACAAATACCAGTCACTTAGTACAGGATAGCCATACTATAATACTTAGTCCCAAGAAAGCTAAGGGCCCAAGAGAGGATGTTTGAAACTCACTCAGAAGGAGAAAGAGAAAAGGCAGCAGAAGTAGATGAATAGAGGGAATGGGTATGAAAGGGAAAGAGGAGGGAAAGGAGTAGGAAATCCAACTATGGGAGGAGAGGGGTCGATGGTGAATGCGTTGAGTGAAAGATGGGAAACTGAGAGGGGGGCATCTCTGAGACAAACTGGAAGAGATGGGAATAACTCTAGCTGAGACTATCACCAGGAGATATGGAGATTAAAGTGGCCTCACACTAGCTAGGTAGGACTTCTAGGTGAGGGAAGGGATAACCAACCTACCGACAGAACCTTCAACCCAAAATTTACCCTATATACAATATGTGCAGGTATAGATAGATATAGCAGACATTGAGGGAATGACCAACCAATGATGGCCCCAACCATAGACCTATCCCAAGGGAGAGAGCTAACCACTATCATTATTAATGATACTCTGCTATGATTACAGAAAGGAGCAGAGCATAACTGTCCTCTGAGAACCTCTATGCAGCAGAGGATCCAAACAACCTAAGGCTCACTGTCAAACATTAGGCAGAACACTGAGGATCTTGTGGAAGAATAAGAGGAAGGATAGAAAGACCCAGAGGAGATAAGAACCCCACAAGAAGACCAACAGAGTCATCTAACCTAGATCCATGGGGGCTCAAAGAGTCTGAACCACCATTCAAAGAGGATGCATGACCTGGATCTATGCCCCCTATACATATGTAACTGATGGGCAGGTTGGTCATCATGTGGGGCCCTAACAATTGGAGTGGGGGCTGTCACTGATAAGGACTGTGAGACCTGCTTTTTGATCCCTTCCCCTAAATAGGGCTGTGGTGTCTGGCTTCAATGGAAGAGGAAGCACTCAGACCTGATGTGATTCAATAATCTGGGGTGGGATGTCATGGGGAGATGGTGGATGGAAGGGGCTCCTCTTCACTGTAGAGAACGGGGGATGAGAGAAGGGGGCAGGAAGGTGGGAACCAGTGAGGGGGTTCCAATTGGGCTATAAAATGAAAAAATCAAATCAAATTAAATTAAAATTTTAAAATGGACTACATACATAACTGTACATACATCACATGTTCACACACACCAAAATTACTAACATGGCACCCATAAATATGTACAATTTTTTGCAATAGCTAGAAACTTTAAGAGATTAGAGCCATGAAGACCATTACACTGCTCCCATATATGCTCATTTTGGTTGCAGAGCACTAATTTGAAACTGCAGGTCATTTGATGTACATGGACCTTCCTGGATTCATCTCTCATGATTTATACTGTTTGAAAAAGCAAATAGTACTCCAAATGCAATGCTTCAAAAGGAAAGTAGAATCTCTGAAAAACCTTGAAGTCTCTTGCCTCGTTCACAAACACTGTACCAGTGAGCTACGCTAAACACTTGGCCCTCATTTGCCTTTCTGAATGGTTTTGCCTTCTTATCCTCTAATTGAGACTACCAATTAGATAAAGTATACACAAATGGGGTTGTTTGAGGGGAAGTGGCTCATGAGCAAGACTGCTTATCGAGACCTGAAAGTGAGTTGAGAGAGTATATCACAGAACTAGAAAGAAAAATGGAGTGCTTTTGTAGACAGTTTCTTCCACTATGAAGAAAAATAAAAGTTTAATGAGATAAGAATAGAAAGAGCACCAATGGAAAAAAACCTTTAGGTTACCAGTTTCTAGCCTCTTAAGCTGAATTCTGGGTGTGGTATTGTACTAGCTATGTATTGCCAAAAAGATGCTGTGTAACAAAAGCAGAATCCTAGTGATGTACGACAATGTTTTATATGCACAGATACACAAAATCAGGTAGAAGTCAATTTGTCTGGGAGAGGAGATAGGCACAGGCAGGGTTGTTCTCTTCTATGTATTTTTTATTCTTTCTAGACCAAAATGCCAAGATGAGGAAGGCTCTAGGGAAGTCCTAGGTAGAAGAGACAAACGTAAAAGGCCTACGAAAGCTTGGAAATGGCACCCCACTGACATTTTCCAATTTCTATTGACCAAGCTCAGTGCATGGCTGAACTAAAAGTCAGGCAAATCAGAGACATCAGTGATAGAGAGACTGTCATATCACCTTTCTTTAGAGAAATAAGTCCAAGTAACAAATGTCGTGAATATCAGAAACAGCAAAATCATGGAATGGCTATAGAGTAGTGGCCAGTTAGACAAAATAAACAATAATGGAAAGCAATGAGCCAGCGACAGACTCCTACGTTCCAAATACCCTTGAACACTGAGGAGGCAGACAGACTAACTGTACTGAGACAGCTAGAGACAGTTCAGTTAAAACACAGGACAAATATGTGAGTGATAGCCATGGGGAAGCCTATATCAGTAATTGGTGGTTCCAGACAGAAGCCAAACATCTGCTATAAGGACACCTCACACCTCACAGTGCCCCCAGAAGGACCAAAAATCCTCCTGATAATACCAGGCTGATAGAAGTTAGGGCTGATAGAAATGAGTTCACCCCCTCACATTTCAAGAGAAAAGAAATAGAAAGTAGCAAGACTGTTAACCTGTCTGCATTTAAACCCTAAATCAATGACATCTGAATCAGAGTCAAATCGTTTGATGTACAAGATTAAGATTCCTGCCTGTGGCAAAGATGTAGACTCAGGAGCTAAGGACAGTTACAAAGAAATAATGAAAGTCACATCTAAGTATGGCTTATAGAGGGTACTAACTGTGAGCTTCAAACCTGCTACTTAGTGTGTGTCCACTCTGCATTGTAATCACATTTTTTTTCTTGAGGTCTTCTTACCGCTTTCATCAGAAGATCAATCACATTACTAATGGAAACTTTTTAGAAGATCCTCTCTAAACCACACATGAAGGTTCGAAGAGTCACCCATATGGAAAACCAATCTAGGCTATGGCCTAGCTGCCTTCCTCTAATGTCAACTTTCACAGTTACTGATAAAAGCTTCTTGTATTAGCTAATGTGAAGGGAGTCTCCTTGTCTGGCATCTTCGGGGGAACTTTTCACTTGTAGCTTCATGCATTCATCATGTCACTGCTTTTTTTCCTTCTGCTTCCTTGTGGATTTGAGGGAGGGGGCTGAAGTGGGGGAAGAGAGAAGACTAGAGTCAGGCTGTCCTTGTTTGACTTCCCAGTATTTGGAAGGCATTTCAGGGTTTTCAGATTTCCCCCCTCTTTCTCTCTTCTATTGGAATGAAAGTGTAATGCAAAATTTCTAGCTGTCTCTAAATACCAACTGACTAAGCTGAAAGAGTCCCAAAATAAACAGCTTAGCATTCCGGAAAGTTCCCAGAGACATGGAGGTTTGGGACATGAAGCACACACCTCTTAGCCTTCTCACTCATTCTGCTCAAGCAGCCACTGCATTGCCAAGAAAGACGACATATGTTTGCTTTGCAGCCAGGAGATATGGGATACATTGCTAACCCTTTGGCTTGTAGAGCTGGTCCCCAAAATAGAATGCTATGTTGCCAAGAAGATGAAAAATCAGCACCACCGCCATCGTGCATTCACACATGCCTTTCTACCTTTGCCATACCCACCCATTCTTATGGGGATAATTCAAACCTCATACCCTAGGCTCACGCTTTCATATCTGAAACAATATTAGTTTTAGTTAGAAAACATTTGATCATCATTGATGTCATTATTAATTGATCACATTACCTCCTCTTTTGAACAATTAGAATTGGCACTTAAAAAGACGAGGCTTTTAGATGCCAAATTTAGATTCTATTTTGAATCTTTAGGCACTGAGAATGAAAATAAGTATGATAATAGCTAGTGCTTATTAAACAAGCACTGGGATACATGCTTTTCAATAGAGATCTCCCTGATTCTTTTTCATGGTATTGAAAATGAAGTATCATTTCCTCCAATTGCATGAATAAGAAAACGAGAGTTCAAAAAAGTGAAATAGGTAGCACTGGCTCCCACAACTAGGAGGTTGTGGGAGTGGAATGCAAGTCCACCTCTAATACAGGACAAGGATCCTACGGTTTCAGCACCTCTCAGAATACTCTGCAGATTACAACTTCTCTGTCCTCAACAAACCAGACTATTTACTATTCCAGCTTTTGCTTAAACAGCTCTCTTTAGCCATCATGTGTGTGGCCTTTCCCAACTCATCCATACTTTCCTAACAATGGCCAACCATCACCTGAGGTTCTGTCTTCTAGTAATCCTTCCCAGCCTAGATGTACAATTCTTTGTAATGCTCCGTTCAATGTCACCACACTTTGCTGCACCCTAATCATACAGCTCCGAGGAAAGGTGAGACTCAGCACTACTGACTCCTCCACATAAGTGGAAGAAAGGGAAGACACACCTGAGATCTGAGACCCTCAAAGACTGGTTGTGGGTCTCAGTCCTCCAGGAACTCAGATATTCCCAATAACACTGTCTGTCAACCAGTCACTGTGTCTAAAAGAAAGGAAAAGGAAAAAGAAGGAAAGGGAGAGAGATACTTTTGAGTAATAGTTAAATAAAAATAAAGACTTTAGCCAAGAAGCATGGTACCAAACACAGTCTCTCAAGATCAGCTAGGGGAAAACAGGTGGACACAGCAGCCTGTGCTCACTGTTCTTCACACCCATATACCTACAAGAGTTCTCACACTTTCCCTAAGGTATTAGTTTTCAAATAAAGTATTCAGTGCTCCCATCTCTCTCTCTCTCTCTCTCTCTCTCTCTCTCTCTCTCTCTCTCTCTCTCTCTCCCCTGTGTGTCATTCTATATCACCATGTGTGTGTCTCTTTCTGCCTCTCTCTCTCTCTGCCTCTTTTTTTATAATTTATTTTTTATTTCTTCAACTTACATCTCAATCACAATCCCCTCCCTACTCCCCGCTCCTGTCCCACCCTTCCACCCTCTTCCCCCTCAACACCCCCCATTCTCTACCCTTTTTTTAGTTTAAGGTATATATTTTCCCCCCAACAGCTCCCCCTTTCAGTCCAACAAATGGTTCTTTCTCTTACATACACACACATGTGCGTGTGCACACACACACACACACACATATACACACTCATGATTCCCATTGCCCCTAGGAAAAGAAAATGTCCAAACATTGATTTTTGAATAAAACACACAATAACTTCCATAATCTCAGCCTACATTTGTTCCAAAGTCTGTCCCTTGTCCATCTCCCCTCCTCACAACCTGGGAAGACCTGAATCTGAATCTCTACAGGAGCTAAGTGATCTCCAGCCCCAGAGCTTTGACCCCTGTGAGCCCACTTCATGGAATGGCTTGCCCCTGTTTATCCTAGATTATCTTCTGGTTTTCTTTTCTTATTCTTTCTTTCCTTTTTCTTTCTTTCTTTTCTTTTTTTTCTTCTTTTCTTTCTGTAATGTGTAAGTGTATTTGTTCATCTCACTTCCCTATCCCAGCCCCCTCCCTCCTCCACTCCGGGTCCCACCACCACCACTCCCCCCCCCTCTTCTCCTCAGAAAAGAAGAGCCCCCTTCTAGTACCACCCCACCTCAGCACATCCAGTTGCACTAGGATCAAGTAAAATCTCCTCCATTGAAGCCAACCACCATATCCCAGCCAGCAGGGAGTAATCATAAAGCAGGCATTAGAGTCCATGTCAGAGACAGTCCCCACTCCACTTCCTAGGGGACCCACATGATAACCAAACTGCCCACAGGCCACATACAGGTAGGGGACCTAGGCCCCTTCCATACATGCTCCCTGGTTGGTGCTCCAGTCCCTGTGAACCACCATGCATTCAGGCCAGCTGACTCCATCGTTTTTCCTGTGGAGTTATTACCCCTCCTGGTACTTCTATCCTTCCTCTCTCTCTTCCACAAGACACCCATGCTCTGCCTAATGTTTGAAAGTGAGTCTCAGCTTCTGTTTGGGTCCTCTGATGTATGGAGCTTCTCAGAGGGCAATTATGCTATGGTCTTGTCTGTAAGCATAGCAGAGTATCATTAATAGTGATAAGGGTTGGTTTTCTCCCTTGGAGTAGGTCTCAGGTTGGGCCCATCATTGGTTGGACATTCCCTCAGTCTCTGGTATATCTTTATCCCTGCACTTCTTGTATACAGGGTAAATTTTTGGTTGAAGATTTTGTGGGTGGGTTGGTGATCCCCTCTCTCCATTATCTAGCTAGAGGGAGGCCTTTTCAGGCTGCTAGGAGTCTCAGCTGCTAGAGTCACACCTACCCATATCTTCTGGCTTTCTTCAAACAAGCCCAGTCATCACCAACTTCTGGGTTCCAGAAACCACTGACATTGACTTTCTCACTAACCTTGAAAACTAGTGCCATACACAGAAGTTGCTCTGTCAGTGCTCATGGCATGCTTGTGGATGGAGTGAAAGGTGTCCATCAAAAGCCTCAGGTTCCAAATGGCTGTACATACTCAGTGAAGTGAGCATACTGAAGAAGTGGAGTACACTCATAGTTCAGAACAGAGTGGCAATGTGGTCTTGAACTTGATCCTCATTGTTGCCATCACATATCATTGGGATGGAATTCACATGCATGGTGAAGGATAGCATTTGATTTTCTGCTATGCTGTGCAGAAAGGAAGGCTGAAATCACTAACCTCATTTAGAAGAAAATTTTACTCACTCCCAATACCCTGCTGTCTCTCCTTGAAACACCCCTGAATCTCTTGGTTCTTCTTCCCTGTTTCTGAACCTATAATGAAAATGCTGGACCAAAACTTCACTATTCTCCCATTTCTCCTCCTCTCTTCACAACCTTGCCTTCTTTGGTTGCTCTGAGTTCACCTTTTATTTTATTTTATTTTTTTTTAGCTTCTGAGACATAATTTTTCTATTATTATTCCCCCCCCTCTCTCCTTCCCTCCTTCCTTCCCTTCTGTGCTCCATGTGTCTATGGAGTTTTGGTGCTGATATGTGATGCGTACAAGTGTGTACGCACATGCAAGCGTGTGTATGTGGAGAAAAGAGAACACCTTGAGCTGCTTTTCCTCAGAAGCTATCATGTTCTCATTTGAGATGTGCTGTCTCAGTGCTTGGCCTTGGGCTCACTAAGTAGGCTGGGCTTTCTAATTAACAGATCCCAAGGACCCTCCTCTTCCAACCTCCACAGCACTAGGATTACAAACATTCACTACAGTGACCAGGTTTTCATGTGGGTTTTAAGGGTGAAACAAGGGAAGTTTTTGTTGACTGATATATCACCCCAGCACCAACCTTTCTGTTTTCTATTATAAGTAACATCAAATATCCAATGCTATGAAGTAACTGTGAGCCAGACCCCATATTTTACCCACATGATCATATTGGATGTACACAGCACTTTCCTCTCTCTTAAAGAAGAAAAGTGTGTCAGGTAATGAAGAGCAGTTGTCTCCAGTACACCATCCTGTTTCACCGATGCCTGAATGCTCTAAGAAATTCATCTTTACAATCTAGGACTCCAGGGTGTATTTCTGTCCCCACCATTCACCATGAGCATCCAACAGACAAAGAAAAGGCCACTCTTAATGTTATTGCTACCCTGGACTTCTCTCTCTCTCTCTCTCTCTCTCTCTCTCTCTCTCTCTCTCTCTCTCAATAGATCTATTTAAGAGTAAAGCAGTTGATGGACAGTTTAATAGAGCTCTCCTTAAACCTGGCCACATTAATGATTTCTGGCTGGCTAAATGTCAATGTCTGTAGCTCAATAGTTATTTTCCTTCCTTAACAACCAGCGTTTCACTTGGAGTTCTTTATTTGGTGGACAGGGTACCATGCTTTAATGGGTCATCCTGTGTTAGTAGACCTGGAGTATGAGCTGGACTAGCTGTGTGACCTTGAGCAAATCACTTAACCTCTCTGGACCTTAATGACTATAAAATGGTGATAATAACAGCCAAGTCCTGCCTACATGTTATGAGATAGTATTTCATTGTGTCTTGGCTGTTTTTAAACCTCTGTGGAGAAGGAGCCAAGATACATAAACATTTTAGCCTGGAGGTGTTCTTCTCTCAAGATATAGAAATGCAAAATCTTGGACTGCTCAAGTATAAGGACTTGAGTTTAGTTTCCCACGGCCCACAGAAAATTCAGGCATGGCAGTGCTCACCTGTAACCCACAGGGGGATCAGACAGCAGTGGACCTCAAGAGCTTCCTGGCCAACCAATCTAACTGAAAATATGAGTTCAAGGTTCAATGGGAGACCTGGTCTCAAACTGTAAGTTAGAAATTTGATTGAAGAAACAACATCACAATTTTTTTTTTTACATGTGCTGTACTCATAGGCAAGAGCAACAACAAACACACCACACACCAAACCTTGCCACAGTAACAGTACTGCCATTCATGTGATGCAGATGTGTTACACCTGGGTAGCTTGTGCTGAGCTATAATTTTTGGACATCGGAAACTTTGTTTTCCTTATGAGTCAGTATAAACAGGACTGTCCTCAGTCAGAGGGTTTTCTTTTAGTTTCTTTCATGTACTTTATACATTATCAACCCCACACTGCACATAAGGAAACTGAGTCTCAGAGATACAACACTGAGTTCACTTTCCTGAGGTCACAACGAATGCAGGTACTCAAGTCAGGACCTAATTCTGGCTGTGGCTCAGTCAGCAATCCTCACGACAGATGGAAATGGACAGAGTGTTTCTCAGGCGTAGAAATACAAGATGTTAGGGACAGAAAGGGTGTCAGAGGAGACCTCTGATCAGCAGAAGGAGCTTGGCTGTCCCCTTCAGGGGCTTTGGAATGTCAAAAGCCTGATAGTCTTTGTTAAAATAAGCAATGATCACTTTTAGTTCTCTAAAATTTCTTTTTGCTTTTAAAATCCTCACTCTCACCTAGTCCCGAAGCCTGGAGTTATTTGTTTAAATAAGATGCCACATTCAGGCTCTCCTTATGTGACAGGGGTGAAAAGCCGGAACAGAAAGCCTGGCATGGGAATAATCATCTTTACCAGATGATGCCACCAAACTCAAAGTATAGTGTTTACTGTGGTGACACCTTATCCATTCAGGAATGTTGGTAATTTGGTAGTCTCCCAGAATTTGAACAATTCAAGGCCATCACCTCTAATGACACTAGTCAACTGACCATAAAAATGTTCTATTTCACTAAATCCTCACATCCAATGCTCTTTCCAGGGGCTCTAAGTTATGAATTTAACGCCATACTGTATGTAAGTGGCAGAGCTTGTTCATCTACTGTAGCTTCATGCTCTTAGTCATTATGGGAGATGGAGAACTACCCCACAGCCTCACAATCTGAAAAGGGTATCCATTGCAGACTGAATCTATTACTAAGCTGAAATGTCTTCTGGAAGGCAGGGCCTACAAGGGGACTGCAGATGCAAGTCCAGGGAGTGATAACACTGAGGAGACTCAAGGGAACAGAAGTGAGCAGATCTGGCCATTGCTCTGGTCAAGCCACTAACTCACCACACTTAGATTTTCTGCACCAGGTTGAAATGTCTGACTAAGTGGTCTCTGAGAATGTTTTGGGATTTGTTAGATGAACATAGAGAAAAATAATAATCAGGCAAAACCCTTATTTTTGGAAACTTATCATCTCCTGAATGAAAGAGATGAAATGTACAATTCCAAGGCAAGATAGATAAAAGTTAGTGCCTTACACAAAAGCAGGTGGAGTGGGAGTGAAGAATTTAAGGATTCATTCCTCCCAAGGTATATCACAGAAAGAGCAGTGTGTATCTTTTCTTTCCTTTCAAGCTGAATGGTGATCACTGCTCCCAGATTAATGGCACTGGACCGACTAGACCATTGGATACATGGTTTTGTTACTGCTTCAGTTATATGGACAATCCATCTATCCAGAATGTCTCTTTCATGGCCCCAGCTAGGCAGTCAGAGTTTATGGGCCAAGAGCTCAATGTTCCTACAAAAGGGACTCATACTCTGTAATAGCTCTAGCTTATCCTGTTATAGAAGCCAATTTGTCTTATCCTTGTGAAATAAAATCCTGTTGTCTTTGATTCTCTTCTGAATCACATCTAATTTGATTCCTTATTGGAGTTTGATTCTTTCTCTGTTTTTTTTCCCATTTTATTTTGGTCTGATGTTTTATGAATAGCTCAGAACAAATACCAAAATGAGTTAATGTAATCAGAGTGACTTCTGAAACTGAGTGAGATTGGATAGCCATTAGAGATGCAGGGTGGCTTCTGGTTTCATTCTACCCCCAAAAGATTTATCCAGAGACCAGTCACCCCCACCCTGTCAGTGCTAGCTGTAGGAGGATCTCAGTCAGAACTTTTAAATCCTTAGTGTGATCTGACCTCAAGTTACATCCCACTCTGACCTCAAGTTACATCCCACTCCCTGCTCTCTATGCACTCCCAACTCAACATCTCAGGGCACATGGAGCCTTTCCTTTGCTCCTTTACTCTATGAATTCTCTGTCTTCCAAAGGCTTCTTATCTAGTACTCACTGGCTAAAAGACATGCGTAATTCACTTGTCGAGTCTCATGCCCCTGCCCCCCCCCCAAGTTGGACTGACAATTCATAACTCCTTTCTACATATTCATTAATCTCTCCAAAACATCTTCCCTGATGCCTCCAAGCCTCGGTGAGGCAAATCCTCTGACTTTCCTCAACATGTTTGTAATCCTCTCCACTCCATGATGACAATCAAACTACTGCTGTCATTGGTTTATAAGTTCACTAAGGGTAAGAAAGAGTGATTTGATGCTCACTGCCTCAAACTCTGCCACCGATACATCAGCATGGAACCTTGAGAAACCCAAAGACTTTTCATGGATGCTTCTATACCTATAAACTCAAAGATGAGTGATTAACCAAGCCTAATGAATGGACTAAATGCTAATTCATGGGAAACACTTAGTATAGAGCTTGACCTATATCAAGTATAGGATAAACACTGGCTTTTGACATTCTTTACTACTGTTTTGTCAACTATCATCACAGTACTTGTTCGATAATTGCTTAGACAATTTTTATCCAACAGATATTTCTGAGGAATAAAGATCTAAGTTTAGGCTATAGGTTTCATTGTCTGTCTTATACTATATGAGACCATAGGGCTCGGAGAGGTTGTGTGTGTGAAAGAGAGAAAGGAAGGGGTTACACATGTTATATACTAGACTACTGTATGTATCATATGTAGGAAATGTATTGGCCAGTTTAATATAATATACATGCTGTTTCCCTTACATTTTTCTTTTACCTCATAATATTAAAAGGGCAATAAAAAAAGAGACTTTCTCCTTCTCTTCTAAATGAGATTGTCCTTTGCAAGTCCTGAAGATAGATGAAAGAACTGAAGCCCAGAAAGAACTGATGTCCTCAAATGCAGATGTGCAGTGTGAGACAGAACTAGATGAAGTAGTGCTCATGAAGTCCCTAGCCTATGATGACGTTGGATACTTGCTGACAGTCATCACACTCACAGGGTCTCTCTGTATTGTTCCCTCTGACAGGTGGCCTCGGGCTGCATCAAGCCCCCCATTTTAGAGACTCAGTGTCCTTTACATTTCTCTCTCTTATGAAATATAGGAGCATGTTCCAGAGAGACTCCATGGTTCTTCTACTTTCTTTCAAGTACAGTACACACAATAGAAGTGCAGTAACATTGGCTACCTTACTTTATGTTTGAACCCACCTGAGATAGGTGAGTTGGTTGTTTGTGTTTTAGTCAAAGTGAGGTAAAGGCATGTCTTTGGTTTGCTATGTGTTACAGTTGTGTAAGAAAACCCAGGGCTGAAATCAGGCAAAACATGCAGACTTCTTATCTATATGTCATTAATATATATATATATGTATATATATACATATATTATATATATATATCATATATATCTTCTTATCAGTCCTGTGACCTTGAAAAAATATCTGACCTCTAAGAATAGTCATGTCCCAATCTATCAAAAATGCTTAGCTCATCAAGATGTTTGAGAACCTAAGTGGCATGACACTGGAACAAAACAACACAACACGGAGTAAACCTCAGCCCCACACTCCTCCTTGAGACATTTTGTACTAAAAGTCAAGACTAGTAGACCATTGCCTAAATGAGTTTCAAGTGTGAATGCTGGCCTCACTCATAACCACCTTTGGGAGCTTTGTTAAGTTGTTAAGCCTCAGTTTCCTCATGTTGGCAGTGAGGCTTATGCCACACACCCTTGATGGTGGCCTTAAGCATTACAGGAGACTGGATGCATTGTGCATTTAGCACAATCCCTGGGTCTTAAGTAGGACTAAAGAACCCACATGAAAACTAAAATATGGAATTCTCATATCCCTGTCTGCCTGTGTTGTATACCTCAGCAAATCAAGCCAACAATGCTTCTGTGAGCTCTGGCCATGAGGACTGAGGGACGAAACCAGAATTTTAAGGACTTTCAGTCCTCCTCCCAGAGCCAAGTTAATGGATTTTTGTTTTTAAACTATAGGGATTTAGGACCTAATCCACAGGAAATGGGTTTGGCAAAACATCCTAAGAACCAGTACAATTTCTAACCCAAACCCTGCCCAGCCTTTGATCACTGATGCAGAATTAATTTAACAGTCACCTCTGGCTGGGGCAACTTTAGAGAAAGGGTGGTCAGCTCCAAAGCAGAGTAGAGAAGACAAACACATTAGACAAAAGCATCAAGATCCAGGAAGAACTGCATACATAAGAGGTGGGCCAAATCTAATGGGTAATTTAATGGGGCAGGCATACAGTAAGTGCTGGTGTGGAAGAGTGGGAAGCCCCTTTCTTGGTGGGGAAATTACAACATTACCTACTCAGTGTTCAATTGGCTAATGAATACCAGGTCTTCTATCCCAGTCACTGTGGGGTTGTGGTTGAGAAGAGATAAGAACACTGGAGCCAGTCTGCTTCCAACATTTACCAACCAAATTATTTACTTCTCTGCATCTTTGTGTCTCTGTCTGAAAGCAGGGATAAAAAAGAATGCATCCACTGCTGAGATAATTAAGTCAGAAAACACACTGGTTGGTTCCTATAAATGCAAAGAAATCTAAGGCAACCTTTCTCCTGTCTTTAAGCAAGCCACAGCCTACCACCAGAGACTGACACATGAGCCTCCAAGTGCTGCTCACTTAGCTGAGACTTTGCCCTTTGCCCAAGATGTCCTAGATCAGGAACCAGCAAACTGCAGCCAAGGAACAAATCAGTACATTTTTACCTAACTTTGTAAATAAAGTTTTATTGGAACACAGACTCACATATTTATCTATGTTTTCTCTATAGCATAATATCATTGTAATAAAATGTTATTGTTGCATCAGAGGCCATAAGACACTTCAGGCAAGCTGGGTTCAGGAAGTAAATGCCAACTATAGCAAATGTGAAAGCATCATCTTTTCATCTCATTGTACAGATGTCAACACTGAGGCCCGCAGAAGAGACACTTCTTGTCAGAGATACTGCACAGAATTCTGGAACCCAAGATTCCCAGATGATCTCATCACAATGGGGATGATAACATATTTGGAAAGCCGGGAGTGCTGTGTCAGCAACTCCCCTACTGCACCAGAGCCCTGAGAATCTGCAGTCAACTGGTGAAGGTTTCGTGTTTCCCTAGGACTGATTAGGTTCAATCACATTATCCATCTTGTTCAATGGCACCCAAGCCCCATTGCTGCAGGGTCACCATGCCATTTAGGATGAGCAATGCTGGCGGGCAGCCTGCCAATGCACCTGTGGTATTTTGATAACTTCACATATTGCCAACTTAATACACAACTTACATGCAGGGCAGAGTTTAACTCACTCTAATCAACTGTAAAATGAACCAGGGGCTTTCTGCTCCCCTCTGCAGACCTATGTCTGCATCTTTCTTATCACTAATGGTCATGGAGCCCATTACTTTCCGAGATGGGTTATTAATGAGGGCTGGAATTACGGATTTCAATTAAGTGTATTACCACTGGTCTTGAAATGCAGTGGGATCCACTCTGGGGAAATATAAATGCTAAAATAAAATGCAATACTTGTTCCCCACCTCCTTGCTTCCTCGTGTACTGTGCTCCCAGTCCTTTCTCTGCCTGCAAATCAGCTGCAACACAGTGCACGACAACCAGAGTAGGGCTTGAATTCTAGTCCTGGTAACATTGTCTCAACCATAGGATGAGCTTAGGCTTCCTCAAATGCAACTTGAGTGGCAGAGGGCTAAAACAGTGTCAGAGACTGAAGTTCTGGTATAGATGAGTGTAGCTCTACCAGATAACCTGTGTCACCAAGAATTGCTGTAAGAATTGATAGAAGTCACTGATTGAATACTTACTATGTGGAAGTTGGTCCCTAGAAAATGTTTGAACTCTGTCATAACCCAGTTGAATGTAACTTCTAATGTTGCCCTATCCAAACCCCAGGGCTTTGGGCAAATTAGCTTCCCTTTAGTGAAGTCTTCTAATTTAGTGTATAGCTCCTACTTTGAGCATTAAAAACATGCCCTTCTGGATGATGTGCCTTGCTGTTCCAGACTGTTCAACATCAGGCAGCATGGAGGGGAATTTATATTCTTTACTTTCTGTTAACCATGACCCATTTCCAGACTCTGGCTTACTTCTCAAAATGTTCTCCACCTGCTATTATGAAAAATCCATAAAAGGGCCATAGTCATGGATGCTGTCACCCATCCTAACCTTTGCTAAGTTCCTATCATGATTTTACTCTGCACTGGGTATTTAGAAAAAATACTTCTCGATGTCAGGATGGCATACTGTAGTATGTCATCTCAATACTTAAAGCTTTAGTTTTAACATAGATAACACAAACTGAGAGCAGTTCTACATGCTACTGAGTTTTCACAGTGCCTCATTTGGAGAAGGGGTGCAGTGGAAGCAGATTGGATAATTCAAGAGACCAGTGTGAAAGGAGAACTAGAGTGGTTATTCAAAGCGGCTGACTCCTGAACCAGGCAGGTGGTTGTGAGACCACGGGGACATCTTGGCTGGCTAGCTTTCTGGAACAGGAATGCCTTGGATTGTGCTGTCACCTGACACAAAGAGGAAAGCTGGGGTTCTTATGCTTTATTGTATGACCTTGAGCAAGCTCCTTCCTAAGCTGGCCCTAATGCTTCCTTTTCTCCATTTTGTGGGAGAAAGGGAAAGAGGAGAGGAGAAAGAGGAAGAGGTTCTACAAAGAGAGGAAATAAAATTGACCTCCCTGGTGCTCACTGTGCTCAACACAGAATAAAGAATAAGAAATGTTCTAAACACTCTCAAATGATGAGCACATGGAAAATCACTGTGGAGGACAGTGTGAAAACAGATAAACACTCGCATGTGCACACACACACACACACACACACACACACACACACACACACGCACTCACGCACGCACGCACGCACACACTACTGCCCTGCCTGAAACCTTCTTAGGATACATGACCCCAGCAGAGAACATCTTACTTCTGGCCTCTGGTTACAGCTCTGGCTCAAGCTGCCTTCCACTGAGCTGAGCAAAATCTAGGTCCCAACTCTGAGACTCAGCCTCCTTCGTATTCCAGACATGCCACAGAAGTAACCAGACAGGTTTTCCATTAATTCAGGACTGTTCTGTAGTCTTCCCATTGTAGATAAGCTTGCTTGGCCTCAGTACTTTCCAAAGGAAGAGTGAGGAGAGGCAGAGGAGGAGACAGCCAGAGCAAGATGCCCGATCAGTTGTCTTCCATTGAGGATGCTCATCCAAATCTGAAAGCACCAGAAATGAGAGGCAGCATGATAACTTTCCTGAACTGAATGCTGGGCTAACCTCTGTGAACCTTGGAGCTTACAAACTAAGAATTTTATGCATGCACTTTTTCTTTTTTAGCTAGAAGCATTACCCCTTCTTTTGTTGTCTTAACATTCTTGACTCACCTGTACAGAAGGTTAAAAGTTTGCAAAGCCTATCTGTATCTGTCCTCATACGAAATTCTCCACACAAATGTGGAGTAAAGATGATAGATGTTCATTCTAATCTCATTCAAAGATTAGAAAGCTTGGCCCTAGAGACAGCCCTTTCTCCTGTAAATAGAAGAGTTGGGTCAGGTGACCCTTCACATTCATATTCCTCTCGATTTTCTGCACTTCTTCTTTCTCTTTCTCTTTAAAAAAAAAATTGTATTTGTATTTGTGTGTGTGTGTGTGTGTGTGTGTGTGTGTGTGTGTGTGTGTGTGTGTAGGTTGTAGGTGTGTATGTGGGTGCCACATGTGTGAATATACTCAGAAGAGAGTTTCAGATCCCCTGGGGCTGGTAGTTGTGAGCTGCCAATATATGTATTGAAAACAATTCAGAATAGCAAAGAAACAGCAAATTGTTGAACTATTTCTCTAGGCCCCCTTCCTCTTCATCTTCTTTCTCTTCCTCCTCATCATTTATTCTCCCTGTTGTTGTTTTGAAACAGGATTTCATTCAGTCCAGACTGGCCTCAAATTTGCTAGGTAGTAATGATTAGTCTTGCATCCCTGATCCTGTCCTGGGTGCTGAGATTATAAATTTGTATCTCTATGCCAGGTTAATTCTTCTGTGTAGGCCAAGATTGTTTCTGAACTATTGCATACTAAATATAAACAATATTAGATTATCAACTTCTAAATTCTAGATTTTATATTACTGAAAGTCAATGTTATTAGCCACTATTCCCTCTGCTTCCTTTCACTTCATTCCACTTCCCTCCATTCCTCTCACCCCTTTCCCCTCCCTTCCTTTCCTATATGCATTCCTCATTGCTAAGTGTTCTGTCTGTTTCTCAGAATTGAAACCTTTCCTCCAAGAGATGGAAAGGAGATTCATAAGAAGCTAGAAAACATGCATGCCTTAGGAAGCTCAAGATAGTTACAAGATTCATAGTTGCTTCAGACAATATAAGCAATAAACACCTGTTTGAGACTCTCTGGTGGAACAATTTATGTGTTGGTCAGAGGGCTCCAGGGATGCAGCTCTTGTGAATCATAGCAATAAGGAGTTTTGTTTGTTTGTTTGTTTTGCTTTGTTTTGTTTTGGTTTTAGTGGCTCTTTAAAAGAGAAAAGATAGAAGCAGTGGAGACAGAATGGTGCAATGTAAAAAAGACCCCATCTGCCCTTTCTAGCTATGGAGCTGGAAGACAGGGCATATGAGCCAATAGATTTGGGTGAACTTCATGAGATGAAAAAAGTTAAGAACAGAGTCTTCCAAATGTACTGTTGCTGACAAGTCTATTTCAATTTCATGAAATTCATTTAAGATCTCTGACTTCTAAAACTATAAAGTAATAATTTGTACAATAAATTTTAAAAAGGTATTTGCTTCAGCACCCATAGAAAACTAAGACAAAGATGAAATCCCATCATGATTGAGAGGTACATGTTCAGAAAGAAAAGCATTAAATATGTAAGTAGTCTCTGATGATAGTCATAAGAATTCAAAATCCATGGGCAATGGGAAGATATTGGAGGATCACTGAGGGAGAGATATGGTCAGATTTCCATCACAAAGATCCCACCAGCTAGTACAGGGTACAAACTGGAAGGATGAGCTTGGTACAGGGTACAAACTGGAAGGATGAGCTTAGAAGCAGAAAGATTCCAGAAGGCAGCTATCCTCACCACTATACCACCAATAGAGGTACTGGAGGCAGGGAGACTCTGGCATGTCTCAAGATTTTGAGAGAAGTTGAGCTGGGACCTCAATAGCATTAATCTTCTGAGCTCTGGTGACCCATGGGACCTATGCACCAGAGCTGTGGCAGCTTGGGGCTATATGCACTGTCTCACTCTTTTGCTGACATCTTTCCTAAGGCAGCCTGTGCAGTGCAAAGCTGGGCTGCAGCAGCAGGGATTTGAAATCTGCTCTACCACCTACAGGTTGAGCATCCCTAATCCTAGAATCCAAAAAGTTTCAAATTCTATAAGTTCTTAAGAGCTGGCTTTTCCACTCATAGAAAATTCTGCAGTATGAAACTTTCATGCACAATTTATCTTAAAATCGTTTATAAGTTTACCTTTGGACTATGTGCTTAAGAAATAAATAAATTACTTGTTTAGGTTTGGGACCTACCCCCAAGATATCTCATTTTGTATATGCCAATATTTCACATCCTGAAGACTCCATACTTGAAAGACTTCTGACCACAGACATCCAAACAAGAAATATTCAAACTGTGGTAACTTGGGAGCCAAAACTGAGCTGCTTACCTTTCTGTGCTTTGGTTTTCTTATTTGGTAAGTGGCATGGTGGCTGACATCTTTAGGCTTAGCACTCTGGGAAGTGGGGATGGGAGGATTAGAACAAATTTAAGGGGAGCCTACGCTACACAGTGAGTTTGCGGGTCAACCTGAGCTGTATAACAAGATCCTGTCTCAAATGACTACCCTGCCCCAGCCCAAAGATCTATGTCTGTTTTGAGTGTAACTCTTTCTAAGCCCCTGCCACGTTTTTTGCTGTGTGCCTGAACCATCCTTCAATGTTCCCTTCTGATGTTCCCTTCAGAAATGAAGCATTTTCTGCACACTTTTCAGACTCTTTCAGCTTTAATTCAGGTGAAGCTTTCTTGCAAGTCACAACCATGGCTCCCAAAGCCTTCTAACACTCAGCTGTCTGTAGGGGAGTAGTTCAGAGGACAGACTGCCACCTAGAGATCTAGAGATCGCAAGAGAAAACACATAGAAGGTAAAGAAATCTCTGTGGTTTCCGAAACAATAATTAAAATGGATATATAAAGGATGGATTCTGGTACTGTGGATGAGTTCTTTATCAAAATGGCACTTGAATGTAGAGAGCTGCGATGTGCCGCGCCCTAAAGATGGCGCCGGTTTCCGCCTTCCACCAGCCCGACGGTGAGTGCTCTTGGTGGTAAACAAGTCCATATTTGGCTAAGACCGCTGATCTGGCTTGCTTCCGCATATGTGGGCCTCTAAGATAGCACCACTTGGCTTTACTTGATTGGCTGTTCATTTAGTATTTAGCCTATGGGTTGGGTCTGCCCGGGCATTCAGAAGACTGTTTTCAAGGGACCTGAATAAACTGCTGGAGAAGAGCTTTTGTGAGTTGCGTCATCCTTGCTGGTCGAGGGGGACGCGACACTTGAGAATTTTAGACACTCACTGTTACATATCTATAGTTTTCAAGTTATAACAGGACTTGGACAGAATTATAGAACACTAAATGTTCTGTGTTATGGAATGGTAAGTCCTAGAATCACAGTTTGAACCTTCAAAACCAGAAAAGGAGTTGTTCTTAGTATATTCCCTCCTTACATCATGGGCCAGCCCTTACCCTTCCCCAGGTTATACATTCAACTCATGAGCACCTAGACATAATCTCTTCATCATCTATTTGCCCAGAGTTCCTCTTCCAACCAGTCATCCCTAGACATCCCAAGGGAGATTCTATTGTTATATTGAGAGTCCCTGACGTCAAGATCTGTGACTGTCATTTCATATCCCAGCCCAGATCTGCACTTGATATGGGGCCCATAGGCAACTAGATGTTGTAGTCATCAGCAGCCAAAGTCTGGTTCACATCTGGGCTTCACTGTGAACTGGCTGGCTGTATCCTTGACAGTGCACACTCAACAGGAATATCGTAAGAATAAAATGTCATCTGTAGAAAAGACTTAAAAGAATGTCTGCTATGTGGTAGGTGCTAAGAAAATGTAAAGGACTGTGCTTAATTATAATTACCTTAAATTTGAGTTAAGCTTTACAGACAATGCAGCAATCAGGTAGACATAATGCAAAGATACCAAGAACATCAGTGAAAGATGCTAATTAACAGAAGGGGAAAAAATCAGATACTTCACATTTTGTTTGGTAGGTATATGCTAGGTGGCTTGTATATGCCATGTTAATTTCTGAATGTAAGGTTATTCAACATACGTTTGTGCCCTCTGCCAGGTGCTCAGGGCCTTTCTCCAATGTACCTACTAAGACACTTTCTTCTTTTGCTTTCCCCGCCACCTTTTGTTTTTCTATAGAATGTTATCCATTCATCCAGCTAAGATAGTTAAGGAATTATCTTAGCTGTCATTAACATGAAAGGAGTTAATGTCCAACAATTAGCTAAGGCAAAGATGAACAGAGTATTCAATTTCTGTGCTGATTCCCATTATTTTTGACTGCATAGAGCTTAATTTGAGACAATAGCAGATTTCCAACTTGAGAAGGTATCTGAGGACATATTGGTGTTCATGGATACAAGTGCTGAGATAGATTAATGATGCCTGCACTGAAATTAGAATAAGAAGGTTATAGTATGTGTGTGTTTTTTTTGTTATTTAAATACTTTATTTTTTTTCTTCAAGTTACATCTCAGTCACAAACCCCTCCCTATTCCCCCTTCCTAACCCGCCCTTCCACCCTCTTCCCCCCAGAAGTTTCCCCTTTCAGTCCAACAGATGGTTCCTTCTCTTATAACACTAAGTATTATACAAAACAACAGATATAAATATGCCACATTTATGAGAGTAAATTGGCCCAGTATACCTTCCCAATGTCCAGTTTATACATATTTGGCCCCTGACTTTAACATTCTACTATCTAACCAACTCCATGAGTTTAAAGGTCTATATGTGACTCAACATTCATACTATCTTGCAACACACTTTTAAGAGTATCTTCTTAGATCTATAACACCCTCTTGATTCCTAAACAGTTCAAAATTTAACTATGAGACTCTAGCTGTCTATTCTTCAACCACCTCAGAGACCTGAGAGGGATAAATATATTTGCTTATATAGGAAGTGCAGGGTCTGCAGCTTCCAAAAGTAAGAAAGAACATACCAATGACTGCCTGGACAGTTCCCATTTTCTCTCCATACATTCCAGCATCAATCTTCAGCCTTTGGGTCCTGTTTCTCTGACAGACATTTGTTGTAGAGTATGTGTGTGTTTTATCTTCCTGAGCTCTTTCTGAACTATGAAGGCAAACAAGGTTTTGCCAGTTAGTGACAAGGGGATTAATTACATAAATTAATTGTCTTTAACATTCTTGGAAGCACTACAAAGCTTATTTCTACTGAAGAGAAACTGTGGTACTGAAAGTTCACTGAAGAACTCACAGTATATTTGAAGTGTTTTCATTTTTTAGAAGAGCTTGAAATATCTTCATGAGAAGTATCAGAAAACTTAAAGCATCCTAACCAGCTGGTGGAAGGAAATTTTGACAAAGAGAGTGTTACTAATTCCCCATCAATCATAAGGCACACAACATTTTCCAATCCTTTTGCTCAGCTTTGTTTAGAAAAGACAGTAGGTTGGGAAACAGAGATAGCTCATTTAGAAAACTATTTTCCATGTAGGCATGAAGACCAAACTCACTCTCCAGAACTCATGTGAAAAATCTGGTATAGTGGCTTGTAATATCAGTACTAGGTAGTCAGAGATATCCAGATGCTTAGGCTGTCTTATCAGCCAGTCCACCTTAGTCAGTGACTTCTAGATCAGTGAAAGACCCTATGAAAACAAACCAAGAAACAAGGTAACCAAGGTGGACAGCTCCTAAGGAATAATATCCAAGATTATCTTCTGTCCTACACATGCATACACACACACACTCACACACACACACACACACACACACACACACACACACTATAATCATGCATATGTATCCTCACATATGTATACACACCTACTTACATATTAAGACATACACACAACAAAGTAAAAGGCAATAGGGAAAATAATAACAATGTAATAATATTTTAAATGTAAACAGATTTATTTTACCTTAAGAAAATCATACAGAACTGATTATCCATATGATGATTAATCATGTCAACTTGGATTGAGAGATTCCTCAAATACAAGAAAAGCACATCTCCTTGTTTCCAGAGAAGATAGGATTATAAGGACTCACATGTAATCAGTAGTATTAATCCAATGATGGGTTCAAAATCTAAATGGACTATTGGGAGGTGGTGGTTGAACTGTGAAAGACAGAGCCTGGTGGGAGGGAATGGGTCACTAGAGTCAGTCTTAGCCCTGGCCCTTCCCTGTTCTCCTACTTCAGTTCCATCTGTCATGAAGTGAGCTTCTTCCACTATGTGCTTCCACTACCATACTCTTCTATATCAGCTCCAACCCCAAGCAATGGGTTCAACCAACCTTAGACTGAAATCTCCAGAACCATGAGCTAAAATAAAGCTTTCTTCCTTTAAATTGCATCTATGGGTTATCCCTCAGAGTTATGTAAAGTCTGATAACAACCAGAATTCATGGCCAGTCTTAACCAGAATTCTGAATGAGGTTCAGAGGTAGACCTCTGCCAAGCAAAAGGACCTCTTCCAAGATCAGATATAGATCATTCACAAGTGAGCCAAATGTGCAGGAAAGAGACAAGCCAGAAGAAAGACATTGATTAAACAGAGAGGAACATGAGTCATAGCATCCTTCTAGTAGAAACATCATGACTTCATTTTCTGGGCTTTGATAGTACCATATAAACCATAAAGAGAAAAGGGTGTGGATCTTGTACAGGTGACTGAAAAACAAAAGAAAAACCTGGAGTCCAATAATATGGTTATATGTAAAAGTGTTTGGTTACAAGCCTGATGACTTGAAATAATCTCCAAAACACACAGGGTGGAATAGAGAACCAAGTTCATCATTTTGTCCTCTGACCTACACACACGTCATGGCATAAGCACATGCATATGTTCACACACAAAATAAATTAGTAAATGTAATTTTTAAAAACTTTAGACATTCCAAGAGCAGTGAAGTTTGTATATAGACAAAATGGATGGCTGCCTGCTTGCTGAATGGTAGATAGACTATAAAATATAAGAAGGCTCAATGAAGAACTGTAACACACCTCTCTCAACACTGGAGTGTCTCACCTCATATATAAGTGAGGGGATGTAGTTATCTCCTTCTAAACCCTGCTGTATGTCACCTATAGACAAAGTATTTTTACAAAATTTTAATAGACACTGACTCTTTGAGAATTAGTTACCATATTAGTCAAGAAACAACTATACTTGTTTTGGTCAGATTTCTTTTATTTCAGAAAAAAAAAAAACATAATTCTTTGTTCCTGTGCTTAAGTAGCCAATTCTGTGAACTCATTTCTGTTTCCATCAAACAGCCATCCATCTGCTGTGATATCTGTCAGTTTTGTCACATCCTCCCCTTCACAAATCAACACAGATCCTACTTTATTAGAAATTACTTTCCTTTTTATTTTTCATTTATTTTGCAGTTTGGTACATTATATAGATCTTTCAGATGGAATGTCTAGGTAGGTGATACAATTTATGGATCCCATTTCAGTATAATAAAGGAAACATCACAGAATATTGGCCTGGAAGGGTTCAGAACCATTGGCTCTGATGTTCTTGGACTCTTTCCAGCCCAGGCAAAATCAGAGACTTTATACAAAGAGATTTGCATCCAAGTCAGATGCCTAACATTGCTGGTCGAGAATCAGAATAATTGTTCTTGTTTCCGACAAATTGTTCCTGTCTACTGAATATTTCTCAGCCATTCCAGAAGCATTGCTGCATGAATTCTGGCTAATCTTTGTAGTGATGAAATTGCCTGGAACTGAGTTTCAGCACATTTTGGAATCACTCAAGAAAGCAGGAACATTGATGGGTTGAGGTTGAGCGTTTTAAAAGTTATGGTGTAATTGATTTCTTTATAACCCATTCAGGCTTTATTATTTATTAATCCACCTGTCAAGGCTAATTTAAAGTACTTCTCAATAAGGCAGTTTGACAATACCTTTATTTACCAGATTGACAAGCCAGGTGAAGAAAGATATGACAGAACAGTTGCTCATCTTTATCAGAAACTTTTAGAAAGGAACATTCCAATAGCCTGCTCCTCAGGAAGGAGATTTCCCATCACATTTCATAAGGACACAGTCATCTCCAGGACTGCATTGTGCCTTGGAAATTTTCCTTCCTCCCTATGTCTCTGCTCTGGTCTTAAAGTCACCTGCTCCCCAGCATATAGCTACAGTCACTGACTGTCCCCCCTTGCTTCTACTTCTATGTCTCTCCTATTCATGTCAAGTGATAAACTAGAGTTCTGACTATGTTGTACCCTTAAATAAAGGCCTGAATGGTTTTGACAGAATCAAGTTCAAAGTCCTTCATGCCCCAGCCTTACAACTCTAGCCTCATCTACCATCACTCCTCCCATTCCTCTTTTCTGCCACCTTCTACTTTATGAACCCCCATTGTCAATCAGCATGCTGTTGTCATTCAGCATGCTATCCCTACAACTACAGTATTGTACCCTTCCTTTTTTTCTAAATCCCATTCATCACCATAACTTCAACTTTAAGATAGATGCTACCATTTTCTGCTCTAAGAACCCTCTCCCAAACCACTGGCTAGTCTTTGCTCTCGATTTAAGTTCTGTAAGTCCACTTCTATTGAGTCAATTAGCTATACTTGTTTATCAAGACTGGAGTTGGACCAGGCAGGGTGCCAAGGCTGGGTACATAACAGAGCACTACAGAGACCTCACAGATGTATTCCCTGAGCTCCAGTCTATGACATGAACATCTTCTAAGTGTCTTCACAATTGCCCAGCAGAGTTGAAGGAAGGCTAGGGAGATGGGAGAAACCATGGTACATTAGATTAAAGCTGCAAAATCTCTAGTTTCTTATTTTATTTATTTTATTTTAGCAACATCTCTGTGGAGCATTTCTGTATCCTTCTTTATCTTTTGTGAACAAACATTAGTTCAAGGATGATAAAAACTTGCCAATGTTTACCCAACTCATTTGCAATGAGTTCAGAATTCAAACACATGACTAAATCCAAAGTCTCAGCTCCATCTCTCTACCCAAATGCCTTCACCAGTTGAAACTTCAGGCCTTCTGAATAAATTCATAATCAGTACCAAGTCAAATACACACATAGTGTTCCCTCAAGTACATTCCACAGCATCAGAGTAGAATTTTTCTGATTCTATTGACACTGAGTGATTGGTTCTACTTTAGAAAGTAGGTTTAAGACACCCACAACATCTAAGACCCACAAAATTCTCAATCCATCTTGTATTGGGTATTCCTAGATCCTATAGACACTCAGTAAATATGCATTCAACAGAGCATGAGGTCCCCTCACTGGCTTCTTCAGTGATGTTGCAATTGACATTGAGTGGTGTATCCCACTAACCTCCAGGAAACAGAAACCAAACCATATTCCTCGTCTTAAATGAAACAAATACAATCTTGGACAGACCTTTCATGAAAGAAAGCTCTCAAAGGAAACTTGACCTCCAAGTGCCATGAACAGAACTAGCAATTATTCTACAGGCCTATCAAAGGTGGGAATACAAGAATCCAGGGCCAGGACTTTGTGGAATCTATGTAAAATACAAAGAGAAAAGAGGCTTGTCATTGCTATTCCATTTCCATTTATAAAAAGTAACTGTAAAAAAATATAAATAAGCTTGATTTAAAATAGGAACACATTTTAGATCATGTGGGCTTGAAATGTGCTGCTCAATTTCACACCTCTCTCATCCCAGACTTGAGGTGGGAACAAAACATGTAAGTGGAACAGTTACCTAATGAGCACTCCCAACCCTATCCCTACTCCCCACCATCTTTTTGGATGTGAGTGGAGAAATTACCAGCAACAGAGATGAAGAAAAGTGTGTCAGTAGAGAAGACAGGAAAGGGAAGGTTCAGGAACATGTCTGTGGCAGCTCAGAAAGGGGTATGTAACACCCCCCGAGTCACTTCTGGCCAGATGTGACACTTCTATAGCTCTATTGCAGACAGGCATCTGCTGAAGCTCTTGGGAAGTTATTGAAGGGTCAAACTTGCCACCATATTCTCCCTCCAACAAAGTGAGGAGGTCCTGTCCATCAGACCTACACTGTCCAAATTTCTGAGCCATAAAGCCCTCCTGGACAGTGTGGGTGCCAGCATATTAAAGGCTTAAGCTCTATTTGGGGGACTTGTCTTCCATTTAGCCTACTTTCTGCTTCATCAAGCTATGAGTAACAAGGATTTTGTAAGACATCTCATGACCATTCATCTCTCTGGTCTCAGCTTCTATGTGGCTTCTGGGCCAAAGTTAATGCTCCCGTTAGTATTTCCAACCAACCTTTATTCCCATGATTGAGGTAGCATCCTGCCACCAGCTTTCAGAAAGTGGATTTCTGTAGAAGACAGGATTCTAAAGTAGTGTGGGGAAAGGGACTCACCTAAGCTTCCTGGCAAGTCCCTCTGTGCTCACCAGCTACATCATCCTTTACATTGGGTTCTAGAGATAGAGGATAGGGATCCCTTCCTTTGCAAAATGTCAAAACGCATTTCATATTTACCTGTTAATCTTTATGCAAATATCTCTTGGGATTCCAGAACAAAAGGAGGTGAAGTTCAAAACCTTAACTTATTCTCGGCTGCCAGACTGAGATTGGGCATGATGATGTCTGACTTTTGGCCACTGGGGATTTGGTGACAATAAACTAAGACCAGAACAAGCCCAAAGAGTGGTATCATGTGGATACCACATTGAACCATGTCTGAAGTCTTAGTATCTTGAGCCCCTTCCCCTCCACTTCCAGAGACCCTAAGATATTTTGTGCATTAATCCCAGCAACAGTTCCTGTGGAATGTCCAGATGCCTAAACTAAGAAATATGGCAGAAGCTGAGCACATCATTTGCAATAGTCATATCAATGTGCATCAGAGAATGACCTAAGCAACAGAAATACATTTTTTTCCTTCACAATTCGGGAAGCTGAATAATGTTCATTTCAAAAGCATCCAACTATGGTCTGAACTTTGAGCCTAGGTCCTTGGCTCATGCACAGCTGTCTTTCCCTATGATCTCACATAACCTAAAAGGGTACCCATCACATGAGATTATGACCCTCTCTAAAAGGCCAATTGGAATGTAATTACTTTACTAAAGCTTCTCTTTTTTTAATAATTTATTTTTTATTTCTTCAAGTTACATCTCAATCACAATCCCCTCCCTACTCCCCCCTCCAGTCCCACCCTTCCACCCTCCTCCCCCTCAACCCCCCCATCCTCTTCCCTTTTTTTTTTTTTTTTTTTAGTTCAAGGTATTTCTTTTTCCCCCCAACAGCTCTCCCTTTCAGTCCAACAAAAGGTTCTTTTTCTTATAACTATAAATATAATACAAAACAACAGAAATAAATAGGCCACAATTATGTGAGTTATATGGCTTAGCATACATTCCCAATGTCCAGTCCATATGTATTTGGCACCTGACTTTAACATTCTACTATCTAACCATCTCCATGAGTTTAAAGTTCTATATCTAACTCAGCTTTCATACTAACTTGCCTCACAATTTTAAAAATATCTTCTTAGATCCAGAACACCCTCTTGATTCCTAAACAACTCAAAATTTAAC
The DNA here is from genome assembly GCA_907164525.1 of Lophiomys imhausi. Lineage (NCBI taxonomy): Eukaryota > Metazoa > Chordata > Mammalia > Rodentia > Muridae > Lophiomys > Lophiomys imhausi. The sequence continues at coordinate 5,498,297 of CAJQZJ010012348.1, read as the reverse complement.
TATGAGACTCTAGCTATCTATTCTTCAACCACCTCAGAGACCTGAGAGGGATAAATATATCTGATTATTTTTAAAACAGTCAGCTGAAGTGTTGGGATTTAGAACCTCAACATGTACCTCTGTGGGAGAGGACCTACTCTAGCTCATACCCCAGGCAGTAAGGGAAATGAGATTCTAGACCTAGTTCTAATGCAAGGGTAAACAAAATAATGCCTAAAATAAAAACTACTTTTCTCACCTAACCCTAACCTATGTCCACTCACTCACTACTTTCTCTCAAGCTCTACAATGTCAAGCACAGTCTTCATTTCATCTGGAAACAGAACTAGATCCATAAATTCCCTCAATTCTACTTCCTCAGCCCAACTTCTCATTTACTTGACTAACTGTTTCATACCCCTTGAGTCTTACCCCAAACATCCCCTCATCTGTGAAGTTCTCCTAAGTTCAACATAAATGAAGTCTCCTTCCCAGAACCCACTCAAATATCATCTTACATTTCTCCCTGTACATCACACCTATAGGACTCATTGCTAGACAGTGAGCATTGTTTGTGCCAGAATGACTTTGTCTCTGTCTCCAGGACCACTGATTCAGTCAGAAGTGAAAATTTGCTACAGAAGAGAGCATCCCCAAAGATGCAATGTTTGAATAAAAGAACAACTCTAGTCTCATTCATGCGTGATCATGAGAAATGCTCATTGTAGCTCAGGCTGATGAAAGTTCTGTCCTGGTGTCTGCTTTTTTCATCATATTCCAGGGGAAATGTTCCAGAAGATCTCATGCTAGTAATAAAATGTTGTAGACTGAGCATGTATGCATCACTTCCACTCACAACTTCTTGGCTAACCCTACTTGTGCAGCCCTGCGAATCCTCCACAGAGCTAAAGCATGAAGATTTCTAGCTACTAGTCAGTAGTGCTAACAGCTACATAACAATAACACCACCACCATCCCAACACAGTAGATGCTTGATCCATGTATGCTAAAGGAAAAGATGGAAGAGGAGAAGGAAAATGACCCTTATTAGGCATTTGGTTTCCTTCAGGGACTGTGAGTTTTACTGATAGATTAATTCATTTCTTGCTCACAATGGAGCACAAAGGCCATGCTATCATCTAGATATATAAAAATCTTTATTCACAATCCCCTTTCAGTTACTACTGCATTTCTCACCAAATAACCTTGCAATACCTCAATTCTCACCTTACACCCCTACTTCATCCCATTTTAAGCAAACTTCTATTTTTACCAGTCTATTCAGAAAAGTTCTTGAAGACAGCTCATAGCAGTGTCATCTTGGGTTCACCTCAATCCAAAACAACAGTGAATCCTGTCCTGATCTCCCTAAATCTCCCCTGATCTTTGATTTGTTTGACTCTCTTGATGTGACAACTCCTCTCCCAAGTATCCATGACTCTCTTCTTCTGTTCCTCCCATGTTTACCACAAGCCATACCTACAGTCTCCTCTGCTGGATGCTTCACTCATATCAAACTCCATATATATCATCCTTCAGGACTCTACCAAGCTGTGGGGTTCCTTAGCCCCATTCTTGGGTCTCACTTATTCCAGGGTTTAGGTGCCCTTTAGTGACTCTCCATTGTACATCTCCAGGACAGGCTTCACCATCCACTCCCCTGTCAGAATATCCACTTCAATGTCTACAGGATCTGAAACTCAACATCTTTTCAACAGAACCACAAGTTTGGTTACAGCCTTCCTCCAAAAGTCTTCATCTCACACAACCTCCCAAGACCTTGGAGTCACCTTAAACTATTTTCTCATCTTTGCATTCCACATCCATTTAAGAGGAAATTTTAGCTGTACAACCCATACAGAGTTATGCTACCTCTTACTATTATTTTTGTTTTTCTAAGCAAGCTCATATGGAAAGGCACCACAACCTCTTGTCTTCCATAACACTCCTGAATACCTCCCATTCATGGAGAATGAAACATGCCTACTTTCTGATGTCAATAGGGACTGAACAACCTTGCCAGGTCTCTCAGTCTAACTCTTCCATTCACATTTTGTGCTTTCTCACACACCACAGACACCCTGACTCATGTGTTCTTCAAGTTCTGGATTCTTCCACTTGCTTCCTGCCTGGAATGTCTTTTCCCCACAGAGACTATTTTAGTTACTATTCTTCTTGTGACAAAATAACCTGTCAAGAATCAATTTAAAGGAGGAAGATTCTGTTCTGCTTGCAGCCCAAGGGTACCATTCCATCATGGCACAGAATATATGGCAGAGGGCGAGTAAAAATATGGCCACTTGAGTAAGAAGCCAATTGTCACACTGTGTCCACAGCCATGAAGAAGAGTAAACAGGAAAGGGGCCAAGCCCCAGTGACTCACATCTTCCAACAAGATTTCACCTCTTAAATGATGCATAACTTCCCTAAATAGCACCACCACCTGTGTGGGACCAAGTTCAAACATGTAAGCCTATAGAGGACATTCCACATTCATATCACAGTATACTTCAGAGATGGTAAAGAGGTAGCCCAATGCCATGCAACTTGGTGTTAGAGCCAAAGGAAAAGTTTTACTTAATTCTGCCTCATGCCACTGTATTGCCTTCTGCTAGACAGAGCAGGTTAAGGGCATCTTTGCCTCTCTGCAACTCTTTACAGCATTAAAATTCCACTTTCTTTTAAGTGTGTCTTTGCAAAGGCCATTAAAAGGTCATCTAGCATCTAATCTCCTTTCTTAACTTGGGAGCTAAGTGAGTCCTCTGCTGCTCTCTGAGCTGTAAAACAAAGATAGTACCTGCCAGGAACTTTAAAGAGATATTTGACTCCCTGACTGACACACAGTAGGAGCTCAAAAAATATCATCTTACTTTTTCCTGGAGTCTATTCTCTTACTCCACAAATGTCTACATCACTATGTTCTGTACACTGTGGGGTACAAGGCTGAACCAGAATAAGTCTTTCCTCCTGAGAACCCCAGATTTTTATAGACAACAGAAAGCATTTACTCAAATATGCTCAATAAATCTAGAAGGAAAAGCTGCTTGGACATTGGGCTCTGGGAGACTCAAGTTCAATTTTCGGTTAATTTTTAAATATGTTCATTTATTTCAGGTCATGGATGATCATGACATGAAGGACAACTTGCAGGAGTAGCTTATGTCCTACACTGTGTGAGTCCCACAGGTTTAACTAGGTAATCAGGCTTGATAGGAAGTGTTTTTACTGAAAGAATCCTCTCTCTGGTCCAGATTCAATTTTTTTTTTTTTTTTTTTTTTTTAGTTTTCAGAAATATTAATTTTATTTTGTCCCTCAAGCCTGGAACAATCATGCGGTAACAAAGGGAGGTGTTCACAAGTTGATAAACAAAACTTTCTTCAAGGTTTAACAAATTTGGAAAGAACTAACATTAATATTTCTTTTTTTTTTAATAATTTATTTTTTATTTCTTCAAGTTACATCTCAATCACAATCCCCTCCCTACTCCCCCCTCCAGTCCCACCCTTCCACCCTCCTCCCCCTCAGCCCCACCATCCTCTTCCCTTCTTTTTTTTTT
>CAJQZJ010012348.1:5456483-5493572 GCA_907164525.1 Lophiomys imhausi | reverse complement strand
CAAGTTGATATATACAGAGTACACAGCAAGTTCTCAATAAATAGAAGCTGTTAAATTTGTGCTTTCTGAGGTTTCCTGAGCACTTGCTGTTTTCTAGGGGCTTTATCTATAACTCATCCACCATAGTAACCCTTATTATAAGATGAAGTAATGAAAATACAAAGAAGTAAAGTACTTTGTCCAAGGTCTCATAGCAGTAAGTGGTGTCTACAGGAGATCCACTCCTCCATGAGAATCTATAGGCAGATCTGCTTCCTTGATTGTCCACACATCAGATCCAACGAAATTTGACCTCTCCATTCCAATCCCTTGCAGACAAGAGTGTAAAGATTGAAAAATTTTTAGAAAAGTGTCCACCAAGTCAGACAGAATGCTAAAAGAGTGAAACATATAGAGTATAAAAAACAGCCTCTGTTGTTGCAGAAATCAAGGAAGAAGTTAGACAAATAAAGCACAGAGAGGGAGAGAGAGAGAGAGAGAGAGAGAGAGAGAGAGAGAGAGATTCTAGGCAAATGGAGCTATAATCCACCTGGTAATTTAGTACATTTGTACTTTCCTCTGGGACTGTACATTCTGGAATGTATTATGAGGCAAAGGACTCAAGGTTGTCATGATAAGGGTATTTCCTCTCTCAAGGTGTTGGGGATATAAAAGGAGTAAAGTAGGTGGAATGGTGGACAGTAATTCCAGGAACCTGTGCAAGATGAAGTGCAGATAACCCTGGAAGTTTAGGCCTCGCCAGCAAGTGGAAAATTAAAACATTGTATGTGAACAAGGGGCTGTGACCTTGGATGCTTTTGACCTAAGCAGTCTTGAGTCACTCTGTGGACAGTGGGCCTTGACAGTTCTACTGAAAACCTCAATGCTTCAGCTTCCAGCCTATGTCACCATTATGCAAATCTTATGCAAATGTAACCTTATGCAAATCCATTGCCAATCTAGTCTCCCTCATATTCTGTGAAAGTAGCACGAGAATGGTAAGTGATAGAAAGAATGGCAAAGAGATGAGTGCCACGTCATTCTTAGAGTCTCAGGGTCATCACTAAGCAAGACAACATGTTTGGACTCTACCCTTCTCATACACACTGTCCACCATTCCATTAACTCCACTCCATTTACATCCTCATCACCTTGAGAAGGGAAATACCCTCATTATGGTGGCCTTGAACCCTCTGGTTCATTGTCTTGGTCAAGATGGACAGTTCCAGAGGAAAGTACCAAGGTACTAAATTATCAAGTGGATTACAGCTCCATTAGCTTAGAAACTGTGTACATGTTTTTCTCTCTCTTTCTCTCTCTCTCTCTCTCTCTCTCTCTCTCTCTGTGTGTGTGTGTGTGTGTGTGTGTGTGTGCTTGTTTCTTTGTGAGTGTGTGTATGTGTGTGTATGTGTTAACTGGAAAATGGAGTCTGCAGCCTGCTCTTCTGTCCCATACAGAGATCTTTCATGGTCTTCTTCCTCCCTGCCTATAGACACCTGTCATAACAATGCACAGAGAGAGAAATGTGAAGCTCAGAAGACAATTATTCCAAGGCCCAGAAAGCTTGGATAGCATTCCTTGTCCAATCTCATCAGCACCAGAAAGCTCTGAGAAGTCGTTCAGTAACAAAACTTGTTGGTCTTTGAATCCAAAAGTTCAATTTGCCTATGGGATATGTTGTATATTTTAAGACATCTTTTAACTCCACCCCAAATTCATTTCCCATGGAAATATATTTTACCAGATGATGTAAAAGATTAAGATCACTTTAATGTGATGAATAAATTGATTTAATTATTATAAACACAGTGGAAAAAAATTCCTAAAAGCTGAGCTAGAACTCACTGCCTTTACCTCCATGCATTGCCCATCTTTGAAGCTCATCTCATGTGTCTCTTTTGTGGCATCTTCTCTGACTCCCTCCACCAGCCAGAGAGGACCACATCCTCTCTATATTATAGGCATTATCTCTGTCTTTTCCTTAGGCACTAAGCCTGCTCCATCTCACATCTCTGTCCTATTCAAATGTAAAGTCTGAGAAGAGAAATATTGCATTTCCAGGGATTTGCACAAGGCCTGGGACCCAGCTAGTACTTAACAATGTTGACTATATAAAGCTGAACCCTATCATTCCTTCCAGTCTCAGAACTACAAATCCCCAAATAATACCAGTGAGAAACAATCCTGGAAGATCATGTGGCCTAATCCTGAAGTCAACACATTCCATACATCTACTGGGCAGGTGTCTGACAGTGAGTGAATACTGCATACTGGGCTCATAACCCAGAGAAAGGTCAAGCATCATCCTCCCTTTCACTAATGGGGAAGCTAAGGATGGTCTGGAAGGCAAGAGAAAATGGCTTTAACATTCTAGAAACAGGCTGAATATGTTCTGAGTAACAAAGAATGAACACAACAGATAAATGTGCCATGCATCTGTTAGCAGTGGTACACTCTTGTGATCTCAACATTCAAAGAGATGAGGCAGGTACTCTACTCTGTTGGTTCACTGGAGACCAACTTAGATAAGTACCATTTTTGAGACCATGAAAACCCAGCCTCCCTAAACACAAAAATATGGGATGGAGAAGCAAAGGACCCCAGAGTTTACATGACCTACCTAAGATCACAAAGCTAGTATGTAGAAAGGTGGTTATTTTGTTAGTCACTCTGCATCACCGACCAAATGCCCAATATAGACAACAAAAAGGGAAGAAAGATTTATTGATGCCACAGCATCCTAAGTTTCAGTGTGAGGTTGACTGGCTGACTCCATGAATTTGGTGCAGAGGAGAGATGAAAACATCATGGTGGAAGAACATAGTAAATACCCTTACTTCATAACAGAAAGAAGACAGAAGGAAGACATGGGAAAGACTTACCCTTCAAACTCTCTCTCCCAGTGACCTGCCTCCTAACACCGCATTCAGTATGAACTCATTAATGGATCAACCCATCAATGAAGTTAATGACCTTTCCTTCATGATCCAACCATGTCTCAGTAGCACCACCAGGTAAGACTCAAGATATGAGCCTTTTGTGAAATTAGTTCATGTCTAAACCAAAAGTCTTGAACGCAGGTAATCTATCTTCACAATCCACATAGGACAGTGTGACACTGAGAAAGAATCTTGATTAACTAGCTAAGGAACAGGAACTCTGTACACAAACCAAAGGGGAAAAGTAAGGGAAATAAAAAGTGGCATATTTTCCAATCTTGTCACATGCCAAAATGACTGTGGCCCAGTGGGGAACAAGGCAACCCTGGTTACTATATGAGCTATTCTCTTAAGTACCAGAATGGCATATAGGCATAAGGAGCATTGTTCTAAAAACAGGGTGAAAAGAGTGTTCACTCCCCCTGCATACATGGAAGCTAACTTTAGGGAGGATAGATACAGCATGTGTGGTCAGATACTAAGGTATCAGTTCAGTAAATGGGGCAAGATGCAGAGATTAAGCACAAAATGCAAAGAGATACATAGGTGAGTAACAGGAGGTAGGAAGCATTGTTCCTGAGGATGACCCTATTGGGTCTGAGGTTCTGGTGACTCCTGAACCCAACAGCTTCTTACATCTTTGAGCTAGTTCAGTAGCAGGAGATCTTAAGGCTTGATGAAACCTGGGTGTGTACTAAAAGTATGCCCATTTTCCTGATAGACTTACAGAGTCTCACAATATGAGGAGAGTTTACTGCAGCTCTGCATCTGTCAATTTCTCCTTCTCAAGCATCTGTGCAAAAATCTCAAGAGAATCTTCCTTATCTGAGGAAAAGCCTGTCCATAGTATTTAAATTCTCTGGGGTTCCAAAACCCCAAGCAAATGTGGCTAAATTCTGACAATTTGCTTCATTTCTCTGATATGTATCTTTCCCTCTTCAACCATTTTCCTTCTCCCATCTCACCTTTTAGAATCTGCCTGATCTCAAAATAAATTTTAAAAAAATAGGCTTGTGTTATCCTAAAGAATTAAAATGATAGGAATGTAGTAAGGAGGAGGCATGAGTCCCAGGCTTGGTTCTTGAGCATATCCTTGAACTTTGTAGACTTCAGAACTTTCCAATATTAAAATAACAAGATTATCTGGAATCACCTGCAAAAAAAATTCCCACCAGAACACTCGCTAATTAAGATTCAGTCATATTAAAGTATGAATGATGGGTGAGCTCTGACAAGAGAAGTGTAACCTAACAAAGAGTTAATAACCTCCTGAGTTAATGAAAAATAAAGAAACACACCATTGTTATGGTATCATAGCTGCAAGAACTTGTCAACAGGCTCCTTGAAGTCACTAAAAAAGGAAAATATCATTGATAGAACAATATATGGATATTTTTTATCAGAATATCATAACTCTTTAGAATATCAGAATGTGATAACCACTTCATTTTCAGACACCTAGAAACTATATAGTTCAGGGGTAAACTGGTGAGTGACTGAGACCCTAGCTGTTTCCATAACACATCTGACCCATCTGTCTGTTTAAAAAGCAATTAATAGGGATCTCCTGCCATCTCCACTTTGCCAGTTTGCATTGATTTTTGTGTTTTTTTATTCTTGCAGCAGAATCTGAGACCCCTGACTGCAAATAAGTCAGATAGAGTGAAATCAAAGGGATGAGATAAGCAGGTTCCTGGTAGTTCCAGGATTAAAGACACTTGCTTCTGGACCTGTCCCTGTTTCTATTCTTTCCTCACTTCCCCCACACTAATGTGCTAACTGTACCCTAGACCATCTTCCTGCAGGTCCCCAGTTTCTGACTATAGAGGTGAGTCCACTCTGAGATATTAATTTGCAGTTCTCCCATCCTGGTGCAAAGACCACTGAATTTATCCTGCCTCTGGCCTTGCCACACCTCCAACATAGATGGTAAAACATCACTCTGTTAAATGGTTCATAGCATGGAGTGGGAGGATCTTTGATGATTCATTACCACCATCAGAAGGCAGTCAGTCCCATGTTGTCCACAGTTCAATCAAAAGCTGCATTTCAAATTGGAGCTCTCTGCCTCAGTTATCCTGGATTCTGGATCTGCCCCCATTGGGAAGGAAATGAACAGTGGCTTTTTGCTCCTTGCCCACTTCTTGTTCCTCATTTCTGCTCCTTCTGCAGATTCTCAATACAGTTCCTAGAACACAGATGTTCCAGAAACCAAATTCATGTCCATTTCAAGAACAGTTCTCTCTTGGTGGCTGAGCCTCAGACTCACTTTTCCTCCTTCTGAAGATTTTGGACTCCATCTTGGATAGACAGTTTCTGGTCACAAGTCATGAGTCTCTGAAGAGATAGGACTGTTGACTCCAAGGGCACAGAATACCACCTGCCACTCACCTAAGAAGACCTAAGCAGCTGTGCTATCTGGGTTCAGTCTGATAGATGCCAACTACTGCTATTGCTTCACAGGATGCTTGGGAGATATCAGAGCACGGTAACCAAAGCCACAGCAGCTGAGGCCCTGCTTAGCTCTTGGCACCTGAACTGCCAAGCTCATCTCCCTACTTTGGTATCTGCAGCCATTGAGAGATTTATTTCTCTATCAGAATTCCAGGATCTGGCATATTAATCTACAGCCTTGAATCTGTTTGAACTGTAACTCTCAGCCCCAGAATTCACCCCTCAAGCATCCATCTGGTGACCACTGGGAAACATCCCTCTGATTCAGATCTTTTACTTCTCAAATTTGTTTCCTTCCTTGTAATGCACAGGAAAGCCAAAACTTGCGCTTGTTGAGAAAGGTCAGACTCTGCACTGTGTTTGTTCATGAGGGTGATATTTCACCAAAGATCAGATGCATCCTAAATGATAAGCAAGAGCAGCAGCTCCCCTCCAGTCCCAAAGGAGAGAAAAGTCTCCAGTCCATATGCAGTGCAGACCCTAGTGAAGATCAGAGTGGGGTGGCAGGTAGATAGAATCCATCAGAATGCAAAACAAAAAAAAGCATGAGAATGGATAGTGTGCCTAGATGTGTGCCATTTATCATGATTGCTTAATGGGTAAATAATGACACAAATAGTCCTTGTTCAGTGAGGACTTGATACATGCCAGGAATTTTACTAAGTTCATCCATACATATGTGTGTTTGTTTGTGTGTGTGTGTGTGTGTGTGTGTGTGTGTGTGTGTGAATTCTTAACCTCCAAGCTACAAGTTCATGGAGTCTGGCAAATGAAAACTAGTATCTGAGCTGTGCCTTGAGCAATGTTAACACAAGGAAAAAAAATTCAGGCAAACTCCAGTAGCCGAAGAGATGAGATGTGTTGTCAACATTGAAGAAATACTGTATCCTTTACAACCCAACAGTCATGGCATATGATATTATTCCCTGTTTTCTGATTGTATACTCCACAGAAGTTTCTGAATTCCTGGTTTTTATTTACTTCCCATGACAAATGGACTGAATGTCATCCACATTTCATGACTATAATGAGCATGAAATAAGATCTATACAGGTATCTAATAAGTGCTAGTACTATAATCAATCGATGAAGAAATAAGGATCATATAACTGTGCAATGGCTGGATACACTAAACTGTAGGATCACCTCCTAGAAATTACCTCCTAACATTCCTGTCAACACACACACACACACACACACACACACACACACACACACACACACATTTGAAGTGCATCATTTATAGAAAGAGCATCTGTCACAGAACACATTTGGAGTCTGCAGACAATTGGCCAAGTGTCCTGGACTTTCTTTATGCTTCCTACTCTCTTGTCTAGTCATGAACTCAACTACCTTCCAAATGGTGTCTCATATGTCTAAAAACAGTAGAAAAAAGTGTTAAAGCATTTTAAGCAAACTATTATGAGATTCATTTTATGCTTTTAAGATTTCTAACACAGTGGTACAGAGGACAGTTTAGATTGGATCAAGTGAAATTGGGGGACTAGGAAAGAGACTGATAAAACCAACTAATCAAAGTATTAGGGTTTCCCTGACTAGAGATGGTGATGGGGCTTGGAAAGATGTGGGGTTGCAAGATATTGAGGAAGTACAATTTGCAGAACTTGGAGAAGTGTTGGGGAATGAAATAAGAGGGTAATGTAAAGAATAAATTCCAGGGTTCTATTTGCATAACTCAATGGATGATGTTGCCCTTCAGTAGGAATGAAGACAGGTGAATGAGAATGATGAGCACAGACAGACCTTGCGAACAGAGTAAGATCACTGGTTTTGGAACAGCTTAGAGTCCTAGCTATAACGAGAAGTAACCAAGATCTTTCTCACCAGAAACATGCCCTTATGAATGACATAGCATAAGTGGAAGAGGGGCCACCATCACAGTCATAATAGCTTCTATTGGTTCTGGCCTGGAAAGGAAAACCCCATAGTATCCTGAGAGCTTGGCATTTACACAAGCATCTCTGGGATGCAGATGGAATCCAAAATCAGGACCACGGACAGAGCCATAGATTGCCATTGACAGGAGCACAGTGAAGAAAAGCGCAGGTACTCCAGAGCTGAAAAGGCATTATGGAGGATGCAGCTCTATTAGTAAACTAACTTTTTATCATGTGTGAAGTCTAGGGTTCCATTCACATGAACACCTAAACTGACTGTGGTATGCTTGCCATAATCCCAGCATTTTGGAGGCAGCTAAAGGAAAACCAGAAGTTCAAGGTCACACTTAACTACCTATCAAGTAGCTTCCTGAGCTCAACCTTGGATACATGAAGTTCTATTTCAAAAATAGAAGGGGAGGGGGGGTGGAAGGGAAGTGAAAGGAAGAAAAAGAAAGAAACAAAGAGAGAGAAAGGGAAGAAATGGAAGCAAGCAGGATGTCATGTACATTCATAAGCAAATAGGAATTCCAGAGGCCTGGCAGCTTAGAAATAGAGTCTTTTTGTAGATTACTTAGAAATAGATTACCCCCAAAATTCCTATATTCTTACTCACACACCTGAATATCCCAGACCTGGAGAAGACATGTGGTTTAGGCCTTTGAACTGTTCGGATTGTTGCTTTTTTTTTTTTTTTCTGTAGGGATACAATCTAATTTATAAAGACTTAATATTCAAATTAGGAAATCTATATCAAGTGCATTGAATAGCACATAGTGGTGCATAAATCAGTGTTGATGTAGATTCCTGACATTCATCTTGGAGATCAAGTCTCACTGTGGTTCCATCAATTAATCAACATTGACAGAGCATTAGCTCTGTGTATGAAGTACCAAAAAAGTTCAAATAAGTGACTGGCAGTGTCTACACTCTGAGGAAGCTTACAACCTGTCAGCATGTCCAAGTCCAATAAAGGTAGTAAAGGAAAAATAATATTAAGTGAGTGAATCCATCAACCTGGTTCTGAGAAAGGGTACAACTTTTTCTAAAATATTCACCAACAAAACAAAATATCTAGATAGGCTCCTTTTGATATTAGATGACTCCACTCTTTTCCATGGGGTGTGTCTTGGAAAGAGAATGTGAAACAGAGAGGTAGAATATTAGTAAGATCTTTGCATTTATCTTGTATTGCCATGTAAGAAGTGTACCAGAAACAATTCAATATTGTGAATATTTATTGGAGACAGGAAAGATTTGCAAAAAGAAATGAACAGAGTATGAGTATTAAGGGGGACTTGTGCAGGAGTAAATTAACAGAAAAGTGATAATTATGGTGTCAACAAGGTCTCTGAGCAAACAGTGCTGACCCTTCTAACCAGAAATTAGATAGCTAATATTCACTTTTAATTTAATGTTGGTTGCATCCTATAGGAAAGTCCTCCTAATGGGCATCCTGTGAACTTTGGACTGCCATATATGTTCACTTATTATTCAGTAAGATAAAACAGAAGGTTTGTCCAATGAGGAAAAGTCTAAAGAAATATGGGAAAGACTCTGTGTAGCAAAGGCTAAGGTGAAAAAGATCCACATGAAAAATGTTTGCCATGGGAAAGGTTCACTTTGAAAAGTGCTTGGTAGAGAAATGGTTCGTAGTGCTAAAGTTTTGGTGTTGAAGAGGCTTTCTGTGGGAAAGACTCCCATGTGGAAAATGTTCCATGTTAGAAAGGCTCAGCAAAGAGAATGATGATAGCAAATTAGTGAACCCAACCACCTCTTAAGAAAAAGGAAATGGAACCAGAGATGACCTAGGCAGGAGGAAGCCTTGTAAATTCCTTAGGAGTATCTAAAGGAATTTTGATTTCTTTCAAGGCATACAGTGGAGATCTTAAAGGCCAAGGAAACCTTCTGACTGTGCTTAGAACCTCATAGGTAATGATGCATAGTCTTATGGAGAACAATAATGCACATATCTCAATCAGACATTGGTGCCTACAAAAGAAGGATGGTAATGTTGGTACTCAAATTTCAACAGTAGCACACTTCCCAGAGAAGGCCTGTTCCATATCAGCTACCACCTTAGGGTTTTCTGAAAGATAACAGGAGAGTTTTCCATGTGTTTCCAGACTAACCTGAGGGGCTCAGCAAGCTAAGTAGGCCCATAAACTCTAGAGGCAGATGAATTGGAACCTAATTCTACACAGCTACTTACAGTTTGTGACCTTGAACACATTGCTTCACCTTGAGGATGTGGTCCATCTATAAAATGTCCACAAGATTCACACCTGTCAAACAGATGTTAATAAGATTGGAAGAATTAACACATGTAAAGTGTACTTAGAGCAGAGGGTGGCTTCTATTTAAGGCCTAATTTGCATCCCCTGGAAAGAGCACTGACAGTCACAGGAGGTGGGACCAGAGATTAGCCCTGACATAGTGACCAGAATCCAAACTATAACATACCTGACGTCAGCAGCAGGGCTCCAGCCCTGGTGTTATAGATATGGTGAAGTCCTGAGCCTTGTCTCTCAGGCTGTGACCAAATCTGGAAGCAAGATTATTTCCCATGCAAGTTGACAAGATGAGGGCACACTAGAGAAGATGAAACTCTAATCCAGTCAAACCTCATCCTGATAAAAAGAAGTGACAAACATGGAGAGTAGACTGCCTGAGAACATAGACAAGGAAGTAGAAGGGCCCCACAGGACAATGGAGCCAGAGGTTCCAGTTATGCTTCTGGAAGCCAATGACACCAAGATTGCAAAGAACACCATCTTCTAAGAGAAGAGTGTGGGACAGATTTTCCCCCTTGGAGCCCCAAAGGGGTATCATATGTTGACTTCTAGAACTATAAAAGACCCAGACCTTTGTTTAAACTACTTATCTCCCAGAGATTTACTGCACCACAAAAAGAACCAATCAGGCCCTTGGTGCTTCTCACTCTACTCCAGGAGAACAATGACCACATCATCTCACAGCAAAAAAGGCTGCAGCCATGCATATCTAAGCACAGCTCCCTGTGGGACATACACTCAGACCATGCTCATCTGTGAGGTGCTCACCACCATCCAGGAAACACTGCAGTGCCTCCAGTGGTCATTGTCTGGCTTCACTCAGGGGCCACAGGGAGTCCTTGGGGTCTGTGAGTAAGGAACAAGGAACACAAACATGTGAACACATATGTACACACACATGAATAGTCCACATAGAGAAGCATAAATCCATATACTTTAACATAGGAAACCACAGACACAGTCATGCATGGGCACACATGGATACCTAAATGAAAACATCCATACAAACATTCATTCACAGACTCATGCAAGCACATGCACATACGAGTGTGCGCACACACACACACACACACACACACACACAGTCACCTGTGCACATATACTTATACAAACACCTAACTACTTGCATACATATGAACACACACACTCACAGACACACACAGACACAAATACAGATATAGACACCTATAGACACAGAGACACTTGCACAAACACACATACACAGGCACCTTCATGTACACATACATACACACAAGGAGACATTTGCACAGACAGACACACATACATTCCTAGATACAATGTCTTTTCCCTTTATCAAAAATCCTAAAACTGCAGAAATACCAGGTGGAAATGTGGTTGTATCACCACAAATCCCTCTAGTCTGAACCTGTGAACATAAGAGAAGAAGGGAGTCATTTTCATGAAGAATGTGGCATGCAGGATGGTGGTGAGAAGGCAGCAAGACACAGTCTGAGAACTCTGGGGCATGGTCCTAAAGAAGTAAGCAGGAGAAGAAACAGACTGTGAGTGCTGGTTTCCTAGGAAACTGTGGCCAGGTCTAAAGCATCCTACAGAAGGTGTTTCTTACCAGAGGGTCATGTCGCCTAGGAGTACACACACCTTTGCTCTGTGTTTCCCCGCCGCCATGCACACCATTTCTAATATCTGACATCTGAAGTAGAACCTGGAAATGTGCTTTTTCATGTGGCCCGTGGAGTTATAACAAGTGTCTTTTAGCTACTACTATTACAATGCCCTGTAACAGAAATTAAGGAGCTGTAGAAGGTGTTTGAGGGAGGATATAGGACCATCTAACCAATATCTTGGGAACATGCATTAGTTTTCTGCAAATGTAGAAGAGAGGAATAAGATGAGAAAAGATACGATTATATTCTCCATTCAGCATGCCCACCATCAGCCTATAGAGGACCTTTTTTGAAGGTAATTGGAAAAAGCACCTTGGCCCCAGCAACACTGGCCTGTGGTTGAAATATTAACCCCCATAGGTATAGAGATATGTACTTACCAGGGCAGAATGTCAACAGATACAACCACAGCAATGTGAAGTGGCATTCTATGGTCCATGTATAAAGAAAAGGAAGTAAAAGGCAAAGGACTAGTGAGGGAACTCTGTCCCAGTACTCTGTTCTGCTCATTAGCTGAGATTTGCAGACACTGCATGTATGGGCTTGGTTTTGAGTGGATGGTGAGAGGAGCAGGCAAATCTCACAAAAAGCCAATCAATGATGTTGCTACTGCTTTTGCCACTGTATGGCTACATGCCCTTGTTCTGTCCTGGCTTTGCCTCAGAGAGGTTTCTGAGTCAGCAAGTGAAATGTTCCCATTTTGAATATTCACATTCTTGCTTGGAATATGTGGTGTTTGTCACATTCTATCTGAAACACCCTTTCCTATAAGCTCTACCTGAGCCAATAGTATCATGTTCACCAACAGAGAAATGAATCCTTTTTCTAAAGGCAACTCACAGGTAACTCCAAGAGTCGCTCAACATACCAACATGTAGTCAGGTCACAGCACGGCATATATTCATGTGTTTTAGAGTGAGTATGTTGCATTATGGGTTCTGGTAGATGTGCACATAGTCTTAGATGATAGCTAGAGGTACTGGATTCTCCAAACACATTAACACCATCACATAACTTCACCCATAATTCTATTGTAATGTTGTTCAGATATCCTATACTTGGGCAGTGGAACTCTTAAACGTCTGTACATGTGGCTCCAATAGTAAAGTGAAAAGGCTTGTATCTCTGCCTCTCTCTCCAAGAATTTTGAGAGATACAATGAGATAAGAGGAAGAAAAGTACTTTAATCCTAGATTTTATTATTATAGTTATGTCTATTGCCCTAAAAGAATGTCCCTTCTGAGTCTTTGAATTACCTCCTAGACCATTTTTTTCTTTTCACTTTGAATACCCAAGAGAGAATTTCATTTTCAACAGGTTGTAGCTGCTGGAAATTTGTGAAATGATAGAATGACAGAGCTTGAAGGCACCGTGGGGAACACCTGCTCTCACTTTCATAGGGAGAGGGAACTCTAGACACAGAGGGCTGTACCTGGTCTGAGGACATACAGTCATTTATTTAACACCATTCACCATCCTTCCCCACCACCTCACATGGTGGTTTCCTGTGCTTTGAAGTGGCAGGTATTGTGGAGTCACGGAAAGCTCTGTCTCCCCATCAACACTCTTGGGCATTGATTGTTCTCCATGGTCCATTCTGCCTAGCAGACCTCAGCCCAATTTCTGTTTACAGCTGCAACCACGGGCTTGATCAGCAGGCTTCCATTTTGCCAAGAAGGAAGTAAAGAGACATTAGGACAAGGGTGTCCCTACACACCGTCTTGACTGCCTTCAGTGTTCAAAAGATAGCTAACATTTCACAAGGCACTCTTGGCAGAAATACACTATTTTGTGCAGAGTTCCTGACAGGTTTGGCAGTGAAGTTTCAGGAGAAACAAAAGGAGATTTATTGGGAAGAAAAGAGGAGGCACCTGGGATTGTACATAGAGTGGTAACCAAAGGAAGAAAACATTTCTGCTTGGAAGGTGTGCAGGAGAGAAGCAACAAGGGTGTCTTCGATCCGTCTTGTTCAAGACAAGGCAGTGCCTTTCAAACAGTGATTGAATTTTCCTGTGTTCTGGCTCCTCACTACCCAGTGCTGCCTGCTAAAGACAGGAGTGCAGTGACGGCTCTATTACCACAGAGGCTACCTGTTAGTGAACAACATTAAGATCAGAAATGTCCTTATTAGTCACACTCTGCTTCCTGGATCCCTGGGACTCTCCTGTCCCCAAAGCAGAAAGGGAATTTCTCCCAACTCAGGAACTATGTGTCACTGAATACCCTCCCCGGCATATAACCTCGGGTTTAGAATACAGCAGGAATTGGTTAATACTCTTTCAAAGGAACTGTACTTAAAAAGAAAATCTAGATCTGAGAAGTCTACATGCTCGTGGAATGATTGAAAATTGATATGTATACATAAGAATGTGCCTGGATCCCTGGACAAGATCAGTAAGGGAAGAGGTGTTAGTTGATGCATGGAAAATAATAGTAACAAAAGCAATAGGAATGACAAGTAGCAGGTATCTTGCTATTTATTACCAGTAGATGGTAAGACTGCTTACTTTAATTCCCAACTATTCCCATGCTTATTTAAGAATTCAACAAGCATTTATTGAACTCCTGTTGGTTGCCTTTTGTATACTAGATCATTGGTGAAGGAGACATAGGATGGTGTGGCCACATCTTGAAAGGGACAAAAGTTGGGGAACAGATGCAGGGATTAAGATGTACCACACAAGACAATTAACTGCTACCATCTAAGTCTGCAGGATGTGTTGCTGTGGAAAAAAAAAAAAAGGATATCTTCAACTCTAAAAAGGCATGGCAGAGGCAACTTGGAGGTCCTCTTTGGAAGACCAGGAGAGAGCAGCAGGTTACATAGGGACCTACAAGAAACTTTGGCAAGGGAAGCTGCTGGTGCCTCTTGGGAGAAGGGGTGCTCTTCAGAGACAGGAAGTTAGAGGACAGTGGGGAGAAATGAGGCTATAACTTTGACCTGCCTATAATTCAGACCCACTGTGGCTATATGATATTTGTGAGCAGAAAAGTGAAAGTATTATGGAAACATTAGGAAAGAAGGCTGGAATGGGTCAATGGGCAGAGGTTGCCAAGCAGAAACTGTGTGCTCAAACTGATTGTGATGGTTTCTGGTAGGAAGGAGGGACTGAGGAAGAAGGTGAGAATCTGAAGAGGTTCTCCAGGAAGGAGCAAGATTTATGTAAGGAAAAACTAGCAAAGGAAGAGGTGGCAAGGTCAGGAAGACAGCCTGCTGCCACTGAGAGGTCACATGTGCTATTCAGCAAACAAGAGAAGATAGAGAATGCAATCATGGGAAGGACAGAGCTGTCCCTTTCCATCTCTCAACCAAAGCATCCCTGGCTCCTGGCTCCCCCTGTTGGGGGATGGATGGATACCCAATGTGTATCCCAGTGTTAATTACTGCTCCTGGAATGTCTCCATGGAGGGAGCCTGGATGTGACCGATGCTGTACAAGGCAGACTGTGGTATCTTTCAACATAGAGACATCTGAACCACAGAAGAACCATGTTTCTCACTGAAGAAATCTGGAAGGACTTCCTGGAGGAGGTGGCAACTGATATAAGCCTTTACGGATGTATGGGAGTTGATCCCACAGAAATCTGAGTGCTGAGCACCAGTTAACACCATGAATGAGCTGAAGATAAGGCAGTCTTAGTGACACAGGACACAGGAGGTTGGGAAAGAGAATGCAAGGGACATGGTGAATATGAGAAAGAATTGGTGTAATAGAACCAAAGATCTGGGCATGGCCATAACCCCAAACCTCACAGTTACAGTTGACAGTGGCAAGGGCTAAAACCATGGAGGGAGCTTGGAACAGGAACAGTGGAAGTGACTTTGTGAGCTGCTGTCCTTCCCACCAGGTTCTCTCTGCTAGGGCTCATGATCAGCCTCTTCTGGGACCAGCTTAAGCTAAGCTCTCAGCGCTAATAACTTTATGTCAGGTCTTGTGTAAAACCAGGTTGGATTAATTATTGATGCAAACTTAGGCAAATGAAAACTCGCTCCAGCTTGGCAAAGTTCCCCTCAGCAAAATTAGCTTGCTTATGAAGCTCTGGCTGCCTCCCGGGGAGAGGCATGTGGCCTGGCATGGTCCCAACCCACCCGCAGGGTCCTGCACACAGAGGGGCTTTGAACCTCTGACTTCAGATCTGGCCCCAGAATCTCAGCCACTTTCTAATGCCATCTGGGCTGGGGGTTTGAAGGAGCAAGAACTCTGAATAAGCCAAGCGCTTGCTGCTCTCAAGCCTCCTGTAGATTCCCTGGGAGCCAGACCGTGCTCAGAAAACAATATCCGCGATAACAGCCTCACAGATCCAATTCCATCCCATTTAATTAAATGGCTTCGACACTCCCAAATTGCAGCAATGGATGCAAGCACATGCCAGATGTGCAGTCTCAGACCTGCAGCATAAGGAGGTTGGCAAGGTGCGGTGAAGGCCAAATGACCCCTCACTAGGATAGCCCAAAATAAGATAACTCACAAGAACAGCTGAAACTATTTCCATCTGACAACCTCATGGGATTGGCCAATTTCTTCTAGCCTCTCCTATGGTAAGTATTTATTGAGGTTCTACTGTGTGCCTACCTGTGTGGTGAGCACTGGACAGACAGGATGAGATATGCATGGTCTTGCAGTTGAGTAACCCCGGGAGCACAGAGGGCCAACCAATGGTATGTAAGTTTATTGTTCTCACAGCCAAAGGCAATCAGATAGCACTGGAAAGGCCTGTAAGGCAAAAGGGAAGTGAGAAGAGAGAGTGCTCACAGCCACTGGGGCAGGAAGGTGCAAAGCAAGACCAGGTTTATCCAACATACCTCAGGACAAGCATGGCAGAAGAAGAGGGGAGGAAGAGAAGCATCGACATTAGTGAAGAACCCCGTAGCAGAAAACCTGGAAATCACCCTCAATATACAATCCAGCAAGGCTGCAGGTCTGGAAAAGAGAAGGCAGACGCAAAGTCAGCCACCTTCCAGTGCTGCAGGGGTAGGCTGCTGTTTAAACAGCCCATAAAGGGCATCTACACTCACAGCTCAAGACCTTTGAATTTCTAATGTTTCTTGGGTCTCTGGTCCACTCACATTCTCTAGAATGCCTTTCTCTTCTTTAACAAACTGTCTCTGTTTCTATTACTATCCACACAGCTTGAGTCCAATTTTTTTTTCTGACACACAAGAACTACCAGTGGATGCCCGCTGGACCCAAATCCAGCACACAGATACCATAAAGCTATCATAAGTGGTTGCTTTGGCTCACAATCATAAGATGGCAAGAACCTGAAGTATCTAATCACACTCACAGTCAGGAGCATTGAATTAATTAATGTATGCATACCAATGTTCAGCTTGCTTTCTCCACTCTTATGCAATAAAAGATTCTTCCTGTCTAAGGAATGATAGCACCTACAGTGAGCAGATCTTTCAGTAATCAAGAACATTCCCTACAGATATGACCACAGGCCAATATAATGCAGACCACCCCTCATTGAGACATCCTTCCCAAATGATTCTAGGTCATGACAAGTTAATAGTTGAAAGTAGCCACCACACTAATAAATCATTCATTTGTTCTGCAACTGTCTTAGATTCTGTATTTGGATCCTGTGGTTACAATGGTGAACAGAACAATCTTAGCTTCTGCCCCTTGAACTTCATGCTTAGTGAGAGGAGGAGATAAAGAATAGTACCGCATGTAACTGTGTGGTAAGTGTGCTCTGCAGTAGCTGACAACACAATGCAAGAAATGCAAAATGACCCTGAGCCAACTTCCTACTCTGGGGCCACTTTTTGTCACTCCCCACTCTGGAAGCTTTGCCCAACTCTGGATAAGGTTGGGTCTTTCTGTCACTCAAACTACAGTCTAGGTGTCATCCCCTAGGAATGACCACATCAAATTCTCTCAAACACAGTGATTCTCAAGCTATGCGCTGTGATCACTTTGGGGTTTGAGCAACCCTTTCAGGGGGATCACATATCAGATATCCTGCATGTCAGATATTTACATTACAATTCATCACATTAGAAACATCACAGTTATGAAGCAGCAACAAAAATAATTCTATGGTTGGGAACACCACAGCATGAAGAACTGTATTAAAGGGTTGAAGCTTCAGAAGGATGAGAACCACTGTTTTAACATAACCTTGCTCTGTTCTACACAAGGTGATCATTCTTATCTGGTGATGTCTTTTAGAGTACTCCTCCATTTGCTCATTGCCTCTTTCTGCATGATGGTTTGTGAGTGCTCTGCGAGCCAGGTACTGACCACATCCCCAACCTCTGTAATACAGCTTTCATATAAGTAATTGCATCACCACTGAAGAAAAACCAGAGATATGGTGTCTGGAACTCCAACTAGTATTAATAAGAGCTTCCTGTTTACAATATCTTCATGGGAGAATATGGGGTCTGAATTTGAAAGAGACAAGGCTCTCCCCAAAGCCTAGAAACTGCTGTGAATCTCATCTGTAAAGTGAGGTGAATGACAGAGCCTGCCCCTTTAAGTCATAATATACTGAGCATACAGTTCCCTGACAATTTTGCCTGTGTTGTCAGTAGGAATAACTGAGGGACTGACATCTGAGTTTTAAGGCTACTCAAAAATGACTCTGAACATCACCATAAAGGTTAATTCCACTGAAGGCTCAGAGCCCCTTTCATTCTTGATTGGAGGAGTCCTGTGCTATCTCCAAGCTAACTGTTTTATGTGGACCCTGAGCTAAATACATAAACTGTACTTGGGTAACACAATCTCAGGGTATGAGAATAGACACGGCTCAGTTTGAAGCCCTACCATTCCTTTTTCTACTCTGAAATAAGAAGAGCTACTATATGTCTGAGTCTTTGTCTAGGAAGTGAGATCAAAACAACAGTTTTGTGGATTTGCAGCAAGGATGAGAGGATACTGTATAACTCGGCATATCCCACATAGCTATGCTTTGCACAGTGGAGATGTCCCATGATGTCAATCACTGGCTTCTTGTTCACTCTCTGAATTTTTTCAAAAAAGAAGAAGAAGAAGAAGAAAAAGAAGGGGATGCCAAGGAGGTCCCTGGCTCCCTAAAAGACCCTTTATCTCTAAAAACCATCCTTAATGTGCTGAATGCCTTTGGTCCACAAGCCCACCCTTGCTGAACTTTGGTTTCCCAATCTCTAAGGCTAGAATAGCATTTTTTTTCTAACTTAATTATTCCCTTTGAGAAAGTGCCTCATGGTGTGTATGCTAAATTAAAACATTAATTAAAATTAAGGTTGAGCTCAGCAACAATTTAAATGGGAGAAGAAATAGCTAGAGAGAGAGAGAGAGAGAGAGAGTCTGACACCCAAGCCTCTAGCTCCAGCCTTTAGGATATGAGAATAACTCAAAGACTGACAATGAGGACCTTGTTCCTGAAGCTACTCAGGAAAACCAACCAGGCATGAACTTCCAAATATGCCCTTGGAATATCCCCAGGCAGATGTTTTGAAAGGTTAGCAGAACTTGCCTTTTTCCCATTTATTCATTCAAACAAAAGCAGCTGGGGAGATGTAACATGGTACTGGCAAGGGGCAGAGAAATTCCTCTAGCAATAATAAGAAGTTTTATGTGACACTCACAGTCAGTGCCTCTGATATGCTCTGGGGATTCAGAAGTGACATTGTACTCCTTGTCCCCTAGAAGAGCTCAGTTCATGGTTCAGACAAAGTGATCCCAGTGAGAGAGCACATTCTGCCTTGCTCCCCAATGCCACTCACCTGCTGGTTATCGTGTACCTCCAGTTTTAGGTAATGAAGGGCAGAGAGCTGCTTCAGTTTTAGATTTCTCTCCTCAAAGAGCCATGTATGGAAAACATCTCCTAACACCCACAAGAATTCCTGATTATCTTAGCCCATCCCGAAGGTCAGTGTGAGATTAGTCACATGGCCTGGTAGCTACAAGAGGAGAAAGCTGAGAAGTGTCCATACCTGGGCTCAGAAACTTCTCTGTTCTCAAGAATGACACCTCATGTATCAACTTCCTCTACATTTCTAACAAGTGAGACACCTTTTCTCTGAGAAAAGCTTATCTTTCACTTCATAGCAATGAAGGTCAATGTCAATTGGTCTGGCCATTCCTTGCAGCATAGTAAATCATGAAGAAAAAAGAAAAAAATATGAGGTTTATCAAGAAACAGGCTTGAATTCAACCCTTCATCCCTTCCTATTTGTGGGAGTCAGCACAAATAGTCTAATGACTCTGAGATTCAGTTTGCTCCTCTATAAAATATTACTAATAATAGAACTACTTGCCTCATATGGTTTCATACAGGCTACAAGGGGAAACTTTGTGAAAGAATTCCTGAGTATGTGTCACATATGATAAATACTCCATTAACACTGGCTACTACCAACACTCCATCAGCATCATCTGCCTCACAGTCATTAGTAGGGACAACAGTAACATTAATTCCATTCTATGTTGTTCTGCCAAAGAGAATGACAGTCACCTGAAGAAATTCCACCACATTTTGTGTCTTTCAATAAAACACTCAGCCTGTCTCAGCTTCCACAGTTACTGCGTGGTTTACTGAAGCTCATATAAGATTTCAATTTACTGTCACATTTATTAAGCACTTACTGTGCACCAGGTGTTATGACAGGCACCAAAAGATAAGACAGCGTTTGCCCACAGTGTACTGGAACACATACAAGGAGACAGCTCAGAGTGATGGGTTCTCAGAACTGTGGCCATCTTCTTTCCTAGCAGCACCTTCAATAGCCCCTCTTCTTGGAAACCTTCCCAGGTTACCCAAACATCTCATATTCTCTCTTCTACATGTTCACTTTCACATTGCCCAGTAGTTCTTTAAGAAGAAATAAACATTCTTTACCCTGCCATATGCTCATTAATGCTGGTCTCAAATGAATGATATTCCTAGAATCTATTTCCGCTTCTTCTGTGATAAACATAGCATCAGATGGAAATTGGAGGCAGTTTCCATTCTTTAGATCTCTGGTATTATATTGTAAGAGAAGGGAGTCTACCAGAAGCCCACCATCTCAGTTCCATCTCACCTTTGGGATTCATATGAACCTCACTATTATATAACACTGTGATCTCTATCCATCCAATTGGGCTGCCTCCTGGGACCACTACAATAGCAGCAAAGTGTGATTATTATTACTGATACATGATAGGACTCTAGAAAATCACTCCTATTCTTACTTACTTCTTCATAAATGCCACTAGCTGTCACAAATCGTTGCAGAACCAGGATAGGGCTGGCAAGGCTGGACAGTCACATGCAATTAAAATTCCATTACCTCTCTTGAGCAGAGTACAGTACATTTACTAATATAATTACATCGCAATTGTCGAAGTCAGTGAACAATGTGAAGTTTATGAGGTAGTGCCCTTCACAATCAGCACCCTTTCCCTCTTCCTGATCTTCAGTGTCACCTCCTAAGGAGCAGCCTGACTTTCTTGGGAGACAGATAAAGTAGGCACACCATATCTGAACATTTGTGTCCCTTGGGATTTGAATTGAAATTTGGTTCCCACTGCAACAGCATTTAGAGGTGAGTATTAAGAGGTGACAGAGGCTGTGAGGACTCTTTGCTTTCACAGATGGGATGAAGTCTTTATGGAGGTGCTGGAGAGAACCAAGTAGTCCCCACTTTGCCTTCTGACCTTCCCCACCCGATATGAAGATACAGTCAGTCCCCTTCAGAAGAAGTAATATAAGTTACTATCACAAAAGTAGAGAAGGTCCACTACCACAAAAACCAGGGCCTTTTAGTTCTTCTCTTCTTGAAAAAAAATAACTGAATATGAGACAACAGAGAGCTTAAATTGAAGTTTATTTATCAAAGCAAAACAAAGCAGACACTCCAAAGAGAGATTGGAATGGGCTGATCCAGGCCTTGGGGGTTCCATGTTATATATTTTAAAGAAGTTTTTTATGAATATTATATGACTATTTATGAGGTGGGTGGCACATTCACAGGGTAAGATGACCCCTTTGCCTTTCATAAACAATGACAGATAAAACTTCCCTCTTAGGAGATTTCTTCCTATGATTCCCCAAAATGGGAAGATTCAAAACCACAGTGCAAGTGATATTGTGGCATCATGGAGGGTCTGAGGATGCAGACTGCTCTCCATTTCATAGGTACGGGAGAATACCATGGTGTACTAGTTTCTGATATGGTGCGGAAAACCGGACTTCACTTTTGGTTATTTAACTATAAAAAAGTCATTCTGACCTTTATGAAACAGTTACCAAAAGGCAACTGCAGTTTCCCTGTTACTTCATTTCTAACTCCATGCCTAGTTGGTATCAGCCAAACACAGAACCTACTGACCCTGTAATCTTAGACTTCCCAGCCTCTAGGACTGTGAGGAATGAATGTCTATTTCATTGACATTCATATTCATATTCTAATTCATATGAATTCCCCAGTCTAAGATGTTTTGTTATAGTAGCATAGACTCCAACAGTCACAATCCAAGGAAGGTTTTTTTTGCTGTTGATTTTTTTTTGTTCCATTTGCCTATTGCAGTCATCCTGCCAATAGATACAGAAAACAGTAGAATGAGTTAAGATAATACACACTTCTCTTCCACAGCCTATCATAAAACCCAACTCATCTTGTTGGGATGAAGACTCAAAATGTGCTACAAATGGTTTTCAGATGACCTCACCCTGCATACTATCCTCATCTGAGCAATGATTTCACTGTGTACTGCCCCTGGCTGTTGGCATCCCAGACAAATAATTTCAGTTTTGACACATGTGATAAAGCTGAACACAAAGTGGGTAAATCAGCCCTGCCCAGAGTAGCCCACTATAGATGCTGGGATGGAACTGACATCCCAGCAGATGACTACCATTCTGTCCAAATCACGAAAGAGCTTCATCTGCACAATCAGTTACCATCTGTCACACACTTTTGAATCTTCACAAGTGTCTCTCTCCCTGAGAACAAGTTCTAGCTCATTAAGAGGAGCATTCATCCCAATTTTCAAGGGAGAGAACTGAAGCTCTAAGCGGTAACCCCACTGGCCTGAGAGCACTATCTCTGAAGCTGTAAGGCTGGACTTTATACCCTGTGTTCTCTGAATTTATCTTCCCTCCCTGGGGGCGGTGAAAAATGCAGAGGACTTTTGGCTCTGAATTGTTCTAAAGGCAGTTTGTGCTCTGCTCTGTCACCTCCTAAGCATCGGGAAGCTCTTGCAAGTCAGTTAACTACCCTTCTTCACAGTACCCTCACAATCCCCAAGTCACAAATGACAGGGTCCTATTTGGCTGCTTGTTCATTTCCTAGATTCTATACTAAACCATAAGCTTTACTGGAGGAGCAATTTTGTCAGTATCTTTCCTTGTACCTTGCACAGTTTTGGACCCGTGGAGGTGTTTAATAAGAACTTATCAACCAACTAACTAAATACTGACTAAGTAAATAAACAGCCAAATGACAGCTCTCATTGGCTCTGTGAAAATGGGAGTACACTTTCTGAGCCTCTATTCACTGCTAAAAAATAATAACTACCATGTCTACTTGGCAGGCCTATTGGGAGATGTGGAAACAAGCATACAGTGCCCGGTGCACAAAAGACTCTTCAGCACAGGAACTATTACTATTACAGGGTAAAGTCCCAAATATTGCCACCACCTCCACCCTCCAGCAAATGAGAGCTGTGCTGATGGAGTGTGTGCAGCATCTCTAGCATTTTCTCTGTGGTGTGAAAAGTCCTTTAGAGTTATTTTATGAACCAGAGCTGGCAGTCTGCCTTCTCACCAAGCCACATTCCCCAATATCTCTGTGACAGCCCTTTCCCCTGGTTTCTCAACAGAGTGGCAGGCAGGGCAGAGAGATCTGAGGGCACAAAGGCCTTGTATTGTCAACAAATACACAAATGAGTTCTCTTTCTCTTTTTAACTTTTTATTGGTTGTTTGTGAATTTCACATCATGCACCCCAATTCTACTCATTTTCCTCACCCCTCACACCTGCCCTCCACCTTCAAACTTCCCCCCGCCCCCAGCAGAGAGAAAAATCTCATTGTAGAACCCATAGTGTGTCTCAAAATATACCCTTTTGTCCACACTTCCTGGCTTGCAAATGTCATTGCAATGACTCAGCAATTGGTCTGGTACAAGAAGAAAAATCTCTGGCTTCTGCTACTGTACTAATCGAAGAACTCCTCTCTGATATCTTGTTATTGCCCTGTGTCATGGAGATCTTGTGGCTTTGGATCTGTAGGACTGGCCCCTCACTCACTCCAGCAGTTCATCGATGTTAGGGTAGATGTTGAGGTGATCCACTTCAAAGCCCTGGATCTAGGGTTTTGAATTAGGGCCTGAGAAATATTTGAACTGATCAGGTAGCTGGCTCTCTTGCTCTCACACCCTCAGGGCCAGCTCTTCAGCAACCCCTTCAAGCAGGGCCATCTCTACTGTACTGCCTAGGCCAGGTGCAGGACCCATTCTCCCTAGTGTTTGCAGCTGGTGAGGGAAATGGCTAGTTCTCTCACTCTTATGAACTTGGAACCAGCTCTCTGCCTGCCATAGATAGCAAGGGACTGGGAGAACTAGTGGGAAGGGGTGAGGCCCTCCTGCACTTACAACCTCAGGGCAGGTTCACCTGTAACCCCCACATCCAGGACTAGCTATACTGTGCTGCCCAGGATAGGTGCATGGCCCATTCTCCAGAGTGCTGCAGCTGGTTGGGGCAGAGCCGGCTCTCCTAGTGTCATTACCCTAGGCCCAGATCTCCACCCTGCTGTAGGTAGAAAAGGGTGATGGAACAGGGGGAAGAAGATATCTCTCCTCCATCTATGCTGCTATAGTGGAGACAAGCGGCAGGGCCAGTTCTCTGATGCTCACACCTTCAGAGCCAGCTCACCCACAACTCCCACAAAGTACAGGCTGATCTCCCAAGTACAGCAACTGGATAGGGGTGGGGTCAGTCTCCTGCTCCCATGCCTCCAGCGCCAGCTCTCCCTTAATGCCCAGGTGAAGGGTGATACCAGTTCTGCACAGCCCTCAGACATCAATGTGTCCTCAGGTGGCAGCCCATATGAAGGATGTCCATCGAGCCTTTGATGGTAAGAGACTCCTGCTGCTGTAGGGCCACAGGGCTGGATATGGCCCCTGGAGGCAGGACACACAGGCCAGGACCCCACCATGGTCCCAGGTGGCATCACTGGCTACTCACATTAAGCTGTTCCTCATTCCCCTGAGTCTTCAGTTCTGCCTGTTCTTATTGTGCACACATCCTTCTCTTTCTCTTTTTCTTATATTTCTCTACCACTTACCTGCTTCTCTTAGTTCTACCTGGGGTCTCTGGGTGTCTGGGATCATACTATGCCCTCCTCATCCATTATGGCACCAGGCAGGGATTATCTTGGGCTTGTTCTGCACCTCCCCAGGCCTCGGTGTTACCAGACTGGTGGTCATCTTAGGCTAGCTTCCTGTCTGGGCCCCATGGCACCAGTCTGATGGTTGACTCTGGCTCACCACTCACCAGCCCTCCTGAGTGGCCCTATGTGAGGGTCATCTGTCTCGGGTTCACTTCTGCACAGGGACCATAGTGCCAGGATGGGTTCTTCTAGTTTCATGTTTCTTCCCCAACTTGGGAGCCATTCTGGACCCTTTGGGATTGTACTGGTGATCATCTCAGGCTCATTTTTTAAGAGAATGCTAAGCTATTAATCATTCAGATGTTCACAGGTCAGAACTCTAAGCATAGACATAACCTCTCTCCTCTCTGCCACCTAATGACACACATGTGACACAGCAGCAACACCTCTAGGGGCAAGGCAATTGAATTCTTTAAAGCTCCAACAGTCTGATAAGATCAACTCTAGGTCTCTGGAGCCCCAGGAACACACTCTCAACTTGCTGAGCATCCTTACATAAACTATCTTGTATTTCTGGGTTCCTATTACCATCTGTACAATGCAGATGATACCCAGTTCCACATGAGATAGAGTAAAGAATGATAGCCATCATCACCAGTGATGGGGGATGCTGTGTCACATACTGTGCTAATGATGTGCTCACAGCACATATTTCAAACAATTGTAGTCCAGTTTTAATACTAAAAACAGATTATTATCTGTTTATTAAGATGATAAAATATAAACCCAGAATAGTTAAGAAACATTCTGAGGTAACCAGCAAATACATACCAGAAGAAGGACTTAATCCAAATATCTTCACAAGCAGGCTATCCTGTACTCTGTTAGATGCAGTATGAGATCAGAGTGTTCCCAAGAAGGATAGGTGCCTGTGGTGTTTCAGCTGTTTCCAGATGCCCTACTGATTTGATTAAATTATGTATTGGGGGGTACTAGATTCCCCATCTATGAAACAGAGTGCTATGCTAGGGAATACGCAAATCTTTGTTCCATTAAAATATCCCAGACTATGGTGTTAGTAGTGCTGGGGCACTAGTGGACAGAGATGGCTGATATGGCTCCTTCCAGGTCCCCCAAAACCAGTTTGTACATCGTAGAATTCTGAATAGGAGATTGAGACATATGGATTGGAACCTTGTCTTAGTTAAAGATTCATTGCTGTGAAGAGACACTATGACCATGGCAACTCTTACAAAGGAAAACATTCAACTGGGGCTGGCTTACAATTGTACAGGTTTAGTCCAGTATTATGGCATATTTAGTCATTATGGTAGAAAGCATGGCAAAATATAGGCAGACATACTTCTGGACATGTAGCTGAGAGTTCTACATCTTGGTCTGCAGGCAGCAGAAGGAGACTGGGTGCCAAACAGGGTATAGCTTGAGCATAGGAGACCTTAAAGTCTGCCTCCACAGTGACATACTTTCTCCAACAAGGCTGCACCTACTCCAACAAGGCCACACTTTCTAATAGTGCCACTCACTATGGGTCAAGTATTCAACACATGAGTCTACGGGGCCCATACCTAGACAAACCACTGCAAGTCCCAATATTAGTTCACTTCTGAGAGATGTGCTATGCCAATGCCTCATTCCACCCATCTGTGCATAAGAAAAAAAATATATGCAGAAAGCAGAATCTTCACACTGTCCTTCACAGACTCCCATGACACTACCCTCAAAACATGTACCCTCAAGAGCTCCCTTTGTCTCCTTTGTTCAGTCCATATGACCTTGCTTCAAGGCCTTCACCCTGCCTCTTCTATCTACCTATACACCTTCCAGGGAGCTTCCTGGTAACTCCCCTATCTTCTCTAATCCTGCGCTTGTTTGTATCAGAAAACAGCCTGAAAGCCTGTCTTCCTGCCCACCTATAACCTGTCAAGTTTTTCCAACCCCAACCTGTGAATTTCCCTGCTTACATTATGGATGATAGGGTATATATCATCTCTCTTCCTGCTCCACATTGGCTTCCTGAAAGCAAACTCTTTTTTTTTCCCCCCGGTTAGAGCATTTTTTTCCTTTCCTTTTCTTTTTTTTTAAATTTATTTATTTATTACTTCAGGTTACATCTCCATCATAGTGTCCTCTTTCCACCCCTCCCAGTTCCGCCCTCACACCCTCTACCCCTTATCCCTTCCATCCCACTCCTCTGGAGTGCAGAGTCCCTACATAACAGTCCCCCGCACCAGTTCAGCAGTCATATGAGGGCCAAGAGCCTCCTAATACACTGGGGACATATAAGGCAGCACCACTAGGGTAAAGTATCTCACTGACAGGATTAAAAGTCTATGTTCATGTTCCCTTTGGTGCATTCATTGTAGTATAGTTATCCTGTACTATATGGCTAAAATCTGACTATAAGTGAATAGCTGCCATGTGCATCCTTCTTGGTCTGGGTTAGCTCACTCAGGATGAGTTTCTCTAGTTCCATCCATTTGGCTACAAATTGCATGATTTTGTTGTTTCTGATGACTGAGTAGTATTCCATTGTGTAGATGTACCATAGTTTTTTAATCCATTCTTTGGTTGAGGGACATCTAGGTTGTTTCCAGTTTCTAGCTATTACAAATAAGGCTGCTATGAACATAGATGAGGAAACTTCCTTGTGATTCAGTGAGGAATCATTTGGATGTATAGCCAGAAGTGGTATGGCTGGGTCCTGAGGTAAAGCTATTCCAAGTTTTCTAAGATATAGCCAGACTGACCTCCATAGTAGTTGCACAAGCCTGCACTCCCACCAGCAATGGAGAAGGGTTCCCCTTTCTCCACACCCTCGCCAGCATGTGCTGTCATATGAGCTTTTGGTCTTAGCCATTCTGACATGTGTGTTATGGAATCTCAGAGTCATCTTGAGTTGCATTTCTCTGATGATTTAGGATGCTGAGCATTTAAGTGTCTCTCAGCCATTAGGAATTCCTCCTTTTGTGAATACTCTTTAGCTCTGTTCCCCATTTTTTGATTGGATTATTTGGTTTCTTGGCATTTAATTTCTTGAGTTCTTTGTAAATTTTGGATATTAGCCCTCTGTCAGATGTGGGGTTGGTGAAGATTTTTTTCCCAATCTGTAGGCTGCTGTTTTGTTTGAATGACAGTGTCTTTTGCCTTACAGAGCTTTTCAGTTTCTAGAGGCCCCATTTATTGATTGTTGGTCTCAGATGCTGAACTGTTGGTGTTCTGTTCAGGAAGTTGTCACCTGTGCCAATGAGTTCGAGGGTTTTCCCCACTTTCTCTTCTAGTAGATTTAGTGTGTCTGGCCTTATATTAAGGTCTTTGATCCACTTGGACTTAAGTTTTGTACAAGATGATAAGTATGGCTCTAATTTCATTCTTTTACATGTGGACATCCAGTTGGACCAGCACCATTTGTTGAAGATGCTGTCCTTTTCCCATTGTACGGTTTTAGCTTCTTTGTCAAAAATTAAGTGACCATAGGTGTGTGGGTTCATTTCTGGGTCTTCAATTCTATTCCATTGATCCACTGGTCTGTTTCTATACCAGTACCATGCTGTTTTTATTACTATTAGAGAGCAAAATCTTTATTTCACTGTTTTGACCTCATTTTCTGGAATAGTTTTCAACACATAGCAGTTGCTCAATAAATGATTGTTGAATTAGTCAATTAATGATAAGTACTAATCAAGAAATAAATGCTTATTTTGTCTAGTCTTGGTGTGACCTAAACATCTACT
Source organism: Lophiomys imhausi (assembly GCA_907164525.1). NCBI lineage: Eukaryota > Metazoa > Chordata > Mammalia > Rodentia > Muridae > Lophiomys > Lophiomys imhausi. The sequence goes on along the minus strand of CAJQZJ010012348.1, from coordinate 5,465,302 downwards.
GTGTTCTAGGTCTCATGCTACCAGCATTCTACCAACAATACCTGCATGTGCTATCATTCCCCAAAACTCAGAGTTTCAAAGTTTCTCAATGTCCCCAGTGTTCATCGAGGTCCTCTTTCACCTGTCTAATTTTTTTCATGCATATTTGTGCCCATACCAGTCTCACAGATGTGTGCAAGGAACCAGTGAGTCTTTTAATTAAAACAGTCTTCTATGATGAATCTGTTATTACAGAGCTTTACCTGTGTAAAACATTAATAATACAAATTTCATTTGTTTATGTCAGTGCCAAGCATTAATTTTTAATAGCAAAATGTATGAGTTATGAAAGACATTAATGCAAACCAAATCACCAGGCAAGGATGAAAAGGAAATCTATTTTTTAGGGTAAGCAGTGGCGATGAAATATTATTGTGGCTTCCAAGCAAAGAGGAAAGGAAAAATTATTTCTTTATCTGTCAGCAACAATTAAAATAAAAGGGCCAGATGAAGGGAGAATTTTATCTTCACTTTCATATCAGCTCGAAGTTGGGGCTGAGCGTCCCTTTCATCTCTCCTGCTCTCTGGTGGCAATTTCAAAGCAAGAAGTTTATGTAAAATTGCCCTAATTGCCCACCCCAGTCACATTAATACTTACAGGACAAAATATTTAAAATGTTTGCTTTTTTACATTTCTGCAGAGGGATGCAGTTTACAGGGACTCTTCATACATTTCCACATATGGGGACTATAACTCCCCAGGAGGGGGTGTGATCCCACTTCACAGAAGAGCTAACAGAGGTACCATAAGGCTAAATGGCAGGACTGGATTTGTGGGAAATACTTAGTCAATGACTAGAACAGAAGTTAAAAGGACAAGAAAAAGGATGGGAGGGAAGGCAAGATGGAGAGGAGGGGATGGGAGAGGAAGGCCTAAGGAGGTTTAAGGGAGGGAAGTGGTCATCAAAAGCCCAGAATTCTAGTGATTTACCGTGCAGTACTCCTCCCATTCCCAGCTGCACCATAGGCCCTGTCCTGTGACATCCTTCCTAGGATCATCTGTCCAAAGTTCTTCCAGGGAGACTTCTCCTACTAGGAGCCTGGCTCACAGTGCTGATCTCTCACTCCACCATTAGAGATAAAGCCTACTCACCACCATGGAGCTAGTCTAAACAGGGCCAGCTCTCATTTCCCTGGATCACTCATCTGTTAACATGAGTTATCCCCAGGCAGTGAGTCAGACCAGCATTAGATTTTTGGCCTCTACACTGAGGTAGTATCGGACTCCTATGGTTTCCTGGGTCAAACATTGGCAGGACCTTCCTTTAGAAGGTGACCAATAGGAACATTCAGCATGTTCCAAAACAAAAGGAGCATGGAATGGATCCTGTCAGGAGACTGGAAATTACAATATTTACCCATTCCCCCTTTAGTACGTTGTTTAAAAATTTTTTAAATAAAAAAATAAATAAAATAAAATATCCCAGTCATTCAATTTTACCAATGAAGACTCAGGAGCCAGATGCTAGACTGAAACTTGACAGCTCAGAGGGACAGAGAAAGCACCCAACTGACATTCTTATTCCACAAACGTCCCAGCCAAAAGCCCTAAACTACAAAGCCCAGAAGAACGAACAGGAAGAAACCTTGAAGGAGAAAACTTGCTGAAGGGGAGAACCCAAAAAAGAACTCTGAAGGAAGAAGAACTCAAAGGGAGCATAACTCTAAGGAAGAACTCCCAACTCCTCCACACTGTCTTAAATACCCCTCAGCTCAATGTCCCTCCTTTCTCTTTAATCCCTGTCACCTGGTTTCTTGCTCTGCCTTTTGCTCTAGGGTTAACTTTATTTAATCCTGTATACAGAAAGATCTTTATTTAAAAGTGTATATTTAGAGTTGAGCTATACCATAAGTACTTGTTTTCAATAAACAAAAAGTTGTTGGATTAAAGGTTTGTGCTTAGAAGTGAGCCATGCCATAACCATTTATTTATAGTAAACAGAAAGCTCTAGGTTAAAGGCTGAGCCACTCCATAGTTAGACAAAGATTTTCAATTCACAAACTCTAGGTTCAAAATCTGATCAAATATTCATCAACATCAGTTGACTTCAGACTCTCTTTGGTAGCTGAGGAAATTTAGGCTCAGAGGCTGTCTGTAGCTTGCTTTTCTAAAGCCATTCAGTTTTTATTATTTTACCAAAAATTGCTATCAAAGGTTGAGTCTTGAGCAATGTGGTAGGTAATATTTAATACCCTCAACCATCCTGTGAGAAAGTTGTTCCTAATATCCTCATTTCATATATAAAGGAATTGAGGGCTTAGTTATGAGGAATGTGATGCCACAGTGTTTCTAGCACTGTGCTGGGAACTGTGCCAGGTATAAGTCAAGGTGCCAAGTGTGAATACCTTGATCTCCATCATCACTTCCATCTTGACCTGTGCAGCTGGCATGTACTGACAATGCATCATGGGCCAGGAATGATACAACATCCTTCACACAAGCCTCTTGACCTCATGTCAGAACAGCTGTGGATATGTGGTATGCGATACTATGTATTCACACTAATACTTTGTCTCTACTTCAGAGGAAGAGCTAGATTAGAAAATAAGTAAAAATCAAGCAAAAATAGAAAGTGCTGAAGGAAGGACAAAGAGACACATGGGACATGAAAACAGAAAGAAGACTGGAGGAGAGGTTACAAAGTGGAGGTTACAAAGAGGAGTGGGGAAGAAAAATATCATAAACCACACTTTGGTCAAAAATGTCATGATACCTAAGTCCTTGTATGGTAATTTTGAAAATTAAAAGTTAAGTAATTTACACAAAGTCATCCAGCAGATCTAGTGTTTGGATTTGGGCAATCTGATTCTATAGCCCATAATGCAAACCCATATTGTCCCCTAATATTTGTCCTCACTGAGTTTTCTATTTGAGAACAATTGAGAATGGCAGTAAGCATACAGTAAATATACACTTTAAGGATCATTAAAGAAACCCATGAGCTAGGGAGATGGTTCAGTTGGTCAAATACTTGCTGTGCTGGATCAGATCCTCAGAACCATGTGCTTGGTAGGTGGGCACAGTAGACTACCTGGAAATCCAGGTGGACACAGGAGACTCACCAGAACAAGCTGCATAGCTAGATTAGCCAAATCTGAGAGATCTGGGTACAACTGACTTTGCCTCAACAAGTAAAGTGAGGAGTAGTCAAGGAAAATTCCCAACAACTTTAGGCATGCATGCATCCAACCCATATTCACACACACACACACACACACACACACACACACATCATGCACACACACAGTAATATTTTATCTCAATGTCAGTCCTTCCATGTGGAGGACTGGGCAGACAACAAGGAAAGAATACTTCATAAAGCATTAGTTAGGCAGCTACAACAGAAATCTGTGAGAGGAATTCAGGACCTAGAACTGGTCCAGCACCTTCCCAGGCCACTGGGAATCTCTGAGATGATTGGCTAGATAATTTTTTTGTACTACTCCTTCCATGAACTACTTCTCCAAACAGGGGTTAAGATACCTACAGTTCGGCCGGCAGAAGATGTCGGCGAACTGCACGGACGCATTTTGAATGTGGGAGAGAAGAGCCATAGAGAACACAGAGTTGTGGGACACTGTGCAAAAACTGGAGGGCACGCACAGTTCCCAAGGGACTGTTAAAAGTCCCAGGGCAAGGCTTTCCCCCATCTCTCGCAGACAGGGAAGCTACTAAATCCGGGATTCGGGAACTCCCATTTGGAGAGGCGACTGGTAAGATCGATCCCAACACACAGCAGGTAGACTCAAAGGCCACATGGCGATCGCCCACTAACCAACTGGGCTTCCCATACCTCAGGAAGACCTTATAACTATTTAGGAAATTTTGCAGAATAGTTGAAGTCTTGTGGTTTTTTTGTTTTGTTTTGTTTGTTTGTTATTTCGAGACATAGAAAAAGGGCGCTCAGCAGGAGATCCGCAGCCGCTTGAGCGGGAGCGGAAGGTGGGCGGGCAGAGCAGTTGGGGAGGGAAGCAGACGCTGGCGGGAGGGGCCGAAGTTCCGCCCAACCACGGCAAAGCAGCTAGGGCGGGAGGCCGGCTCTGACACCGGGAGGAGCCGAAGCTCCGCCCACCCACAGCAAAGCAGCTAGGACAGGAGGCCTGTTCAGAAGGCAGGAGGGACCAAACGAAGCTCTGCCCACCCAAGGCGCAGCAGATAGGGAGGGAAGCGGCCAGGCCTGTGGCGGAGAAGCCTAGTGGGTAACCAGAAGCCAGGGGACCATAGCTGTATTTGGGTAAACCCAGACACATTAGGTGTGGAGACTGGCCCTGTCAGCCTCCATGATGACAAACAAAGCCCACAAAATCTCTGCCAGGGCAAACAGGTCTATACCATTAGAACCATTGAAGGCTGATCACTCAGTGTGCAAAATAGAGAAGTCTGAACTGGGAGCAGTGTAACAATCCCGGACTATTACTCACTACCTGGGAATAGGCTGCACCAGCTCACAACGATTCAGGCTATTAAAACCACATTGACCCTGAGATCACCCTGTAAGCAAGGACAGATAGCCAAGCAATTCGACTCCTTCACCAAAGCATCCCCTGTGGATCCAAACACAGAAAACGACAAGAACAAACAGCTAAACACACACACACATGGCCAAAGATCCAAAAAAAAAATAGAAATCAAGGAAATATGACTCCAACAAAGCAGAATTATCCTAGCTCATCCAATTCGGATGACCTCACACCAACAGAAACACATGAAAACGTTGACAATTCTGCATTATGGAAAGTGTAGAGTCCCTGCAAGAAGAACTTAAATCTATGAAGGAATTCAAAGAAGCCACAATTTTACAAGCCAAAACAATGAACAATACCATTAAAGAGCTCCAAGCCAAGGTGACAGAGCTTGAACAGGAAAAAGACAAAGCAATGAAAGATTTTCAGACAAAAACAAGTAAGCTGGAGAAGGAAATGTACAAAACGAACAATACCATAAAAGACATGAAAATAGAAATAGAAACAATAAAGAAAACACAGTCAGAGTTAAAAGAGGAAGTAGAGAACCAAGGGAAGAGAACAGGAACTACAGATGCGAGTATCAACAATAGGATGCAAGAGATGGAAGACAGAATCTCAGGCATGGAATATTTGATGGAAGAAATCAGTACAACATCTAAAGAAAACGAGAAGGCAAAAAAATCTCTCAACCACAACATCCAAGAAATCAAGGACTCAATGAAAAGACGGAACCTAAGAATCATAGGCATAGAGGAAAGAGAAGACTCCCGACTCCAAGGTCCAGGAAATATCTTCAACAAAGTCATAGAAGAAAACTTCCCAAACCTGAAAAAAGAGATGCCAATAAAAATCCTAGAGGCTTACAGAACACCGAACAGATTAGATCAGAAAAGAAATTCCTCTCGCCACATAATAATTGAAAAACCAAATGTACAGAACAAAGAAAGGATATTAAAAGCTGTAAGAGAAAAAGGCCAAGTCACATACAATGGCAGACCCATCAGAATTACACCTGACTTCTCCTCAGAAACCTTAAAAGCTAGAAGGGCCTGGACAGATATCCTACAAGTCCTGAGAGATCATAGGTGCCCAGCCAGACTATTATATCCAGCAAAACTCTCTATCACCATAGATGGAGAAAACAAGATATTCCATGACAAAATCAAATTTAAACAATATCTCCCCACAAACCCAGCCCTACAGAAAATCCTAGAAGGAAAATTCCATCCCAGAGAAGAAAACTTCACCCAAGAAAACAAAGGGAATAGAAAACCCCTCAGCAACTAAACCAAAAGAGACACAGGACCATCATCTATACCAAACTAATGGGAAACAACAACCCCAGGTCACTAATATCCATCAACATCAATGGTCTCAACTCCAAAATAAAAAGACACAGATTTACAGAATGGATCCACAAGCAAGACCCATCCCTTTGCTGCATACAAGAAACACATCTCACTACCAGAGATAGTCACTACCTCAGAGTAAAGGGCTGGGAAAAGGTTTTCCAAGCAAATGGACCCAGAAAGCAAGCTGGAGTAGCCATGCTAATATCAAACAAAACAGACTTCCAACTGAAGTTAATGAAAAAAGACAACGAAGGGCATTATATACTCATTAAAAGGAATATTCATCAAGAGGAAATCTCAATACTGAACATCTATGCCCCAAATACAAAGGCACCTACTTTTGTAAAAGAAACACTTCTAAAACTTAAATCGCACATCGATCACAACACATTAGTAGTGGGAGACTTCAACACCCCACTCACAACAATTGACAGATCATCAAGACTGAGGCCAAACAGAGAAATATTGAGTCTAACAGAGATCATGAAACAAATGGACCTAACAGACATCTACAGAACGTTTCACCCAAACACAAAGGAATACACCTTTTTCTCAGCACCCCACGGAACCTTCTCCAAAATCGACCATATAGTTGGACACAAAGACAGCCTCAACAGATACAAGAAAATTGAAATAACCCCTTGTATCTTATCAGACCACCACGGAATAAAGCTGGTCTTCAACAGCAAAAGAATCAAAAGAAAGCCTACACACACATGGAAATTGAACAGCTCCTTACTGGATGACCACTGGGTCAGGGAAGAAATAAAGAAGGAAATCAAAGACTTCTTAAAATCCAACGACAATGAAGACACAACATACCCAAACCTATGGGATACAATAAAAGCTGTGCTACGAGGAAAGTTCATAGCACTAAGTGCATTCAAAAAGAAAATTGTGACAGTTCATATTAGTGAATTATCAGCTAAGCTGGGTGAGTTGGAAAAAAAAGAAGCAAACATGCCCAAGAGGAGCAGAAGGCAGGAAATCATCAAACTTAGGGCTGAAATCAACAACTTAGAATCAAAAAGAACTATACAAACAATCAATGAAACCAAGAGTTGGTTCTTTGAGAAAATCAACAAAATAGACAGAACCCTAGCCAAATTAACTAAAAGGCAAAGGGAAAGAACCCAAATCAACAAAATCAGAAATGAAAAGGGAGAAATAACAACAGACATCGAGGAGATCCAGAAAATATTCGGGTCCTACTTTAAAAATCTATACTCCACCAAATTTGAAAACCTAAGCGAAATGGACAATTTCCTCGATACATTCCACCTACCAAAACTAAATCAAAATCAGATTAACAGCTTAAACAGCCCAATAACCCCTAAGGAAATAGAAACAGACATTAATAATCTCCCAACCAAAAAAAGCCCAGGGCCAGATGGCTTTAGCACGGAATTCTACCGGACTTTCAAAGAGGAGCTAACACCATTACTCTTCAAACTCTTCCACCACATAGAAACAGAAAGAACACTGCCAAACTCATTCTATGAGGCCACTGTCATTCTGATTCCTAAACCACACAAAGACCCAACAAAGAAAGAGAACTTCAGACCAATCTCCCTCATGAACATAGATGCAAAGATACTTAATAAAATACTAGCAAACCGAATTCAAGAACACATCAAAAATATCATACATCATGAACAAGTAGGCTTCATCCCAGGAATGCAGGGATGGTTCAATATACGAAAGCCTACCAATGTAATTCACCATATAAACAAGATGAAAGAAAAAAACCACATGATTATCTCGCTAGATGCAGAAAAAGCATTTGAAAAAATCAAACACCCCTTCATGCTAAAAGTTCTGGAGAGAACGGGCATACAAGGGCCGTACCTAGAAATAATAAAGGCAATATACAGCAAGCCAGTGGCCAACATTAAATTAAATGGAGAGATGCTTGAAGCATTTCCTCTAAACTCAGGGACAAGACAAGGATGTCCACTTTCACCATATCTCTTCAATATAGTACTTGAAGTTCTTGCTAGAGCAATAAGACATCTAAAGGAAATCAAAGGGATAAACATTGGAAATTAAGAAGTCAAATTATCCCTATTCGCAGATGATATGTTAGTATACATAAGCGACCACAAAAACTCCACCAAAGAACTCTTACAGCTGATAAACAACTTCAGCAAGGTGGCTGGATACAAAATTAACTCAAAAAAATCAGAAGCCCTTCTTTATACAACAAACAAATATACCGAGAAAGAAATAAGGGAAACAACCCCCTTCACAATAGCCTAAACAATATAAAGTACCTGGGGGTAACTTTAACCAAGCAAGTAAAGGACCTATATAACAAGAACTTCAAGCCCCTGAAGAAAGAAATGGAAGAGGCATTTAGAAGATGGAAAGGTCTCCCGTGCTCATGGATAGGTAGGATCAACATAATAAAAATGGCTATTCTACCAAAAGCAATATAGAAATTCAAGGCAATTCCTATCAAAATACCAACACAATTCTTTATAGACTTGGAAAAAGCTATACTCAACTTCATATGGAACAACAAAAAACCCAGAATAGCTAAATCAATCCTGTACAATAAAAAAGCATCTGGAGGTATCACCATTCCAGATTTCAAGCTGTACTACAGAGCAATAATAATAAAAACAGCATGGTACTGGTATAGAAACAGACCAGTGGATCAATGGAATCGAATTGAAGACCCAAACATGGATCCACACACCTATGGCCAACTAATCTTTGACAAAGAAGCCAAAACCACACAATGGAAGAAGGACAGCATCTTCAACAAATGGTGCTGGTCCAACTGGATGTCCACTTGTAAAAGAATGAAATTAGACCCATACCTATCACCTTGTACAAAACGTAATTCCAAGTGGATCAAAGACCTTAACATAAGGCCGGCCAACTAAAGATACTAGAAGAAAAAGTAGGAGAAACCCTCGAACTCATTGGCACAGGTGACAACTTCCTGAACAGAAC
>CAJQZJ010012348.1:5380717-5428388 GCA_907164525.1 Lophiomys imhausi | reverse complement strand
TGTGTGTGTGTGTGTGTGTGTGTGTGTGTGTGTGTGTGTGTGTGTGTGTAATTCTTCCTTAGTTTATATTTAGCTCTTAGATGTGGTTATTGAGTTTTAAAGAATGTTACTTTTATTTAGCAATAGTGTTTACTTTAGTTATTTCATTAAGTCTTATAAATAATCCTTTTTGGATTTTTATTTCACTGCCTATAAAAGTATTGTTAGCTCTACAATCAGGTGAGCACTTATATTTTCCCTTGATAAAACTCAACAACTGTTTTAATTCTCAGAATTATCTTCCAAACAAACTTGTATTTCTTAAAAACCATAACATGCTTTCTCTTTTAGATTTTTTCTTTGATGTACCTATAATTCAGTAATTTATGAGAGATTATGATAAAAATGTATGTTTTTAGGAACATTCATTCATTCCAATATCGATTATTGAGTGATCCACTTCTCTCCATTCATGTGACATGCTACTCCTCTCATGGGACAGGAACCTTCCATAGCCAAGAAATTCTTCCTACTAACTGTGCATTTAGCTGGGTATAAAAACTATGTGTCATGACTTTTTCTCTCTAACATATGTAGAAAGTGCTACATCAACTTCTTTTAGTTTTGTTTTCCCTACTTTTTATGCATCAAAAAATGTTTTCAAAGATTATTTGTTTTATGAAAATTCTGAGGAAATTACCTAGCACTTATATATGTCCATCTTATCACTTGTTGAAGTAATTGTTTGAGATCCTTTCCCACATATTTATGGATACATTGTGTCATGTTCACCCAAATACATTTTTAAAATAATTTCATACTAGTGCACAATGTAAATTAAACACATTTTCAACATACCCTGTTGTACTCACTTTTCTTATGCCTCCCCTACCTTAACCTTCTTTGTTCTTCCAGGTGGTTTTACAGCTACTTTCATAGCTTAATACATATATGATCTTAGTCAACTACCTAAATTCTCAAAGCCACAAATGAGAGGAAAAAGTGATATTTGTCTCTCTGGGACTGGCTTAATTAGCTTAGTATGATCATTTTTAGGTATATCCATGGATGTATCTCTTGCAAACTACAGAACTTTATTATTTTTGTAGCTTAAAAATGTTTTATTATATATGTAAGCCACATTTTCTTTCATCACTCCTCTGTTTTTGGACACCTAGGTTGGTTTCATAATGTATCTATTTAAAATATTACTTGAAAAACATGTTTATTGAATCTCTGATATATTGACTTAGATTCCTTTGTGTCCTTTTTATCTGTTTTATAAAATTCATTCTGTTTATTCAGGTTTTCAAATTTACCAACAGTAAGATTTTATAGTGTTTTACCTTAATTACTAATTTATCTATGTTTACATATTTTTACATCATTCAGCGTTGAATGTCTGGAGTGGGGTACAGTTTCCAGTTCTCCAGATTGCCTAACATTATTTGTATTCATTTCCTTAGAAGTTTTAATCTTGAGTACATTTGCAATTCCTCTACTGTTCTCTCTGTTAATTTATTAATTTCTGGTCTTTATATGTTTTGTTGTTTTTACTTTGAGTTAATTTTATAGATATTTTTCTTGCTACTCAAATATCTTTGTTGCTACTCAGTGATTTTTGTTGATCAAGTTGAATACCTAGCTTATATTTTTTTCTTTCTCTTGCTTGATAAAAAAAAAATTATTAAAAGCTATGAATATTCCTTGGGCATATCTTTGGTGTTATCCATCTGTATTGGTAAGCTGTATTCTTGTAGTTACACTGTTCTTTCTACACAGTCTATAATTACAGTTTGTTTTGATTCAGTCATGACTAAAGAGTAATTGGAGTTCCTTGTTTCATGAAGTACCCTCTTTAGCTTGTTTCCTTTGATTTATTTATTTCCTTTTCAAGAAAACCATGTATTCTTGTATCCATCTATTTACATGTATGCATGAGTGTGTATGTGTGCCCATGCATACAAATGCAAAGGCCAGAGGAATATATAGCAAGTGCCTTCCTTTATCATTCTTTTACTCATTTCCTTGCAATAGAGATTATCACAGAATCTATAACTCACTCTTTCTTTTTCCTTTTCAGCTAGGCTAGAGGTCATCAAGCCACAGTGATCTTGTCTCTTACTTAAGCAGTGCTTAGATTACAGGCATGAATGGCCATGCCTAGTTCTTACATAAACAGTGGAGATCTAACCTTAGGTCCTTGTTTGCACAGCAAGTACTCTTAGCCACTGTGCCATCTCTATAGCCCCAGACTATGCCTTCTTTTTCATTATTTTAATTTTATTTATTTAATTTTAATTATCCTGAATGCAGTTTCCCCTCCCTCTTCTTCTCCTAGTTTCTCCCCTCAACTTCCCCTCTCCTCTAATCCCCATTTACTTCGTCTATGTTTCTCTTCAGAAAAGCACCAAACTCCATGGATATCAACCAGCCATGGCATATCAGGTTGCAGTAAGACTAGGTACCTCTTCTTCTATTAAGACTAAACAAGGCAACCCAGTAGGGAGAAGGGGTCTCAATGGCTGGCAACAAAGTCAGAGACACCCCTTGCTCCTGCTGTTAGGAGTCCAACAAGAAGACTGAGATACACAAGTGTAACATATGTGTGGAGGGCTAGGTCAGTCCATACATGCTCCCTGGTTGACAGTTCAGTCTGTGTGTGCCGCTAAAAGCTCAGGTTAGTTGATTCTATGGGTTTTCTTATGGAGTCCTTGGCTCCTCTGGCTCCTAGAGTCCTTCCTTCCCCTCGTCCATGTGATTCCCCATGCTCTTCCTGATGTTTGGCTGGTTGGGGGGGGTATCTATATCTGTTCCCATCAGTCACTAGGTGAAGCCTTTCTGATGACAATTGAGTTAGATGCTACTCTATGACTATAGCAAAATGTCATTAGTAATCATTTCATTGACTTACTTTTTTCCCATTTATGATTCAATTGTGGCAGCTTTATTCATAATTGCCAGAAACTGTAAACAACCTAGATGTCCTTTTACTGAAGAATGCATAAAGAATATATAATATATTTACACAATGGAGTATTACTCAGTTGTTAAAAGCATTGACATCATAAAATTTGTCAGAAAAGATGGAACTAGAAAAGATCAACCTGAGTGAGGTAACCCAGACTCAGAAAGACAAACATGGTATATACTCACTTATAACTGGACATTAGCTGTAAAGTAAAGGATTACTATGCTACAATCCACAGTCCCAAAGAGATAAATAACAAGAAGGCTCAAGGGTGTTGGGGGAAAGGCACATGAATTTCATTGAAAAGATGAAGCAGAATAGATATCAAGGGTGGATAGGGAGAGTATGGGAGGTAGAGATAGGAACAGGATGGATTAGGTGTGAGGAGGGTGGTGAGAGAGAGTACTGGAAAAGACCACTCAAATTGGGGATGGGCATCTCTGTAATGAGCTAGAAACCCAGGATGATGGAATCTTCCAGGAATTTATGTGTGACCCTAGCTAAGACTCTTAGCATTGGGGGAGGGGGTGGTGGATACAAAGCCTGACTGGCCATCTCCTATAACAAGATTTCTAGTGGAGGGATGGAACAATACCTTTGACCTACAATTTTTTTCTACCTACAAGATACATTAAGGTAAGGTGGCGTAGAAATTGTGGGATTGGCCAACCAATGACTGTTCCAGCTTGAGACTCGTACCACAAGAGAGGGTCCATCCCTGAAACTGTCCAGAGGGCCAAAAGCCAGAGGCTAAGTACCCCAGAGACCTAGATTATGTTTTTTAAATGTGTACCAAGGATAAACATACTTTACTATTTTTTTTTCCTGGATTCTACCTCCATCATAGATCTCTTCTTCTTTTTCTTTTTTTAAATCTTTTGAGATTATAATATAATGACATCATTTATTTTGTTGTTGTTGTTGTTGTTTCCTCACTTCAACCCCTCCTTCTACCTCTCTTGCTCTCTTTCATATTCACAGCCTCTATTTCTATTTCTATACTTTTTTTAGTTAAAATGGAAATAATATCACTTTTCCCCTTCCTTCTTACCTCTAGCCCCTCCAAGGCACCTTCCTTTTTTTCCTAGGAATGAGACCCTTATTCGTTATCAAATGCAAAGTGGTCAGTCTTGAAACCATATATAAACAAAAAGCAAAAGCAAACTCAGAAGGTTGTATTGTATATTTATACATACACATATTTCTATGTAACAATAATAATCAAAGATGCCTTTTTCTTTAAGAATTTTTCATATGATTATTTTTAATTGTTCTTTTTCAAAAAAGTCACAGACATTCTAAATTATGTAAAAACACAGAGTTAAACACATATATTGCCTGTCTTAGTGTTCTACTGCTGTGAAGAAACATTGTGGACACAGCAATTTTTATAAAAGAAACATGTAATTGGGGCTTCCTTATAGTTTCAGAGGTTTAGTTCATTATCATCTTAATGGGAGTTGTGCCAGTACACAAGTAGACACAGTGCTGGAGAAGTAGCGAAGAGGCCTACATCTAGATCCACAGGCTTGGAATGGGCTATTTGAAACTTCAAAGTTCAGTACCAATGACACGCTTCCTCCAACAAGGCTACATCTCCTAATCTTTTAAAATTGTGCCAATCCCTGGTGACCAATTATTCAAACCTGTGAATCTAATGAGGGTGGGGGATGTCACTCAAAACACCACACTCCCCCATCTTTTTCTCAACAGAGTGATAAACCAGACCTTTTCACTGCTTGTTCTTGTTTGTTTAGTTTAGTTTAGTTTTAGTTTTAGTTTTGGTTGGGTTTGGTTTGGTTTGGTTTGGTTTGGTTTGGTTTGGTTTGGTTTGGTTTGGTTTTGAGGAACTCTTGTGGCCCAGGTAACCCTGGCAGGCCTCATACTCACTATGTAGATTGAAGTTCTGAATCTGCTTGCCTTCACCCTACACTGGTGAATGACTCTCTAATTCTTGGAGCAAGTTAGACACATGGGACAACTGTCACCATGCAGTAACATTGTGAGTCACCCCAAGTCCTTTCTTTGGTCTACAGCTCCTCATTTGTCCTACATTTGGATTTTACAGTAGAAAATGCCCTTCTAGCATGCATATACACACTTTCTGTCTTTGTTGGTAATACTGTTTCTGCTGTTTCTGAATAACACAAGGCATGCTGGATGGATGCAGATGTGAAAGACAGCATAAGGAAAGGGAGCTGGAAGGAGGAATACTCTGGTGACCTAACTGGAGAAAAACAGTTGATTCATCTACTGGTCATTATAGTCCCAGGGTGTCAGTGTCAAGGAATACTCTAAAAATTCCTGCATGTTTTTCTTCAAACTGTCTCAGCTCTTTATAAAGTCAAGGGGGAAATGGGTTCCCCTCAGTTGAACTTCATGCACTTTACAGTGGGTGGGAAAGCCTCTCTGACTCTGTATTCATCGGGTTTCCAATTTTGGTTTGGGGTATATTTGTGAGCGCTTACCTCATGCTTCTATAAGTACCCAGTGCATTGAGAGACTGCACCAAAGTCTGAGAGCCAGGTGCCATTTTAATACTTATTTTTCATTCATTGTTGCAACTTTGCATCTGCAATGAATTCCAGACTTTCTGCCACCACACTTTTACTCCATCATTCCTTGCCATGACTGGTGGGGACATTCTGTGACTCTGTGTTTTCTGTCCAGCCCTTCCATTCCACTTCCTATCCCAGCCACCAAGAGGGAGTTCCCAAAAGCCAAACGTCTTAACTCCAGACATGTATACTCACAATGCATCTACTTGGTTCCAACCCTGTATTACCTTCAAAGACTATGAACATAGAATACATATGGTACCTGCTATCAAGAATTACAGTCTTGTGTGGAAAAGAGAGACAATTGTGCTTACAAACCAATGATGAAGGCTGTGGAAGCGGCAGAGTGTAGTGTGCTGAGAGGTAAAATAGGACTATCACCAATCTAGGCAAAGTTCCCAGGAAGAGATGCTAGGAAAAAAGAGATAAAAAAGAGAAAGTCATCTGAGAAAGGAGAAGATTCTATAACATGGAGGGTGTACACAAAGGCGCAGTAACACAGATTCCCCTTCCAAGTAACCAAAGAGAGCTAGCCACTGTAGATAAGAACAGAGTGGTAAGTGATGGGTCTGACCAAATCAGCAAAGCCCAGGCAACGAAAGGCCTGAATCTTTGCTAAGGAGTTATTAGTCGTTCCCCCCCAACCCCGAAGGAAACAAAAATCCATGAAAGACTTCATTCACACTTAGCTCCTTAAAAGAGTACACATCTACTGTTTCTGTTTCCATTAGTCAAAAGACCTGGTACAGCCAGCTAGATTTTCTCCACAGGTCTCACATGGACACCAAAGTCTGGTTAACTCTGCAACCCTTGCCTGAAGCTTGGATCCCTCTTCCAATGAGGATGGTTCTCAGCAGAATCCAAATCCTTGTAATTGTAGGACTGAGGTCTGCAATCTCCTTGCTGCTGCTGCTGCTGCTGCTGCTGCTGCTGCTGCTGCTGCTGCATGGGCAATCAGTCCCTACCTGCCACTCTCAGGAACTTCCACATGGTCCCAGTGAAAGCCTATTTGTGGTATTCTGTCTCCTTGGACGTTTGCTCTGTGGCCTATTTAATGCAATAATCAAAGAGACTGAGCTAAGCAGACTACAGTCTAGCTCAAGAGTGGACAGAAGAGCTATTTCTGCCTGGCTTAAGTGGGGTCAGCCGGGCAGTCATAAAGAGCTAGAAGAAGTAGGAAGACACAGGATGAGAAAAGCCCATTAGGAAATGACAAAGGAATGAATTGTCTAAGCACAGAAAATGGATCCCAGTTTGTCTGGAGTCATAGAAAAGAAAAAGGTCAACACAGTGTTTTCTTCATTGGCCAAGGTCAAGGTTATCCTCATTACACAGTAACTTTGAAGCCAGCCTGGGCTACATAAGCCCTGACTCAAAATATTCAATAACATCAAAATGGCAACAATAAAATATACAACCAAGCATAAAGCTCTTCCAAATGTGGCGTCTTAAGCTACTGTATAGCCCATGTGCAACTTGGCCTGGTGTCCTACTTAGTCTACGAATCAATTCTCAAATTTCTGGAATGAAAAAGTTCACAAACACAATGTAGGTCAAATACATCCCCTCTCCGCTGTTGTCTAGGACAATTGGATCTGAAGCTTAGGAAAGTACCTGAGCCATAATCTCAGAGCAAGTCTTGTCTCTTGTTTCTTGTCTCTAAATTAAGGGCTTTTAATTGTTCTGTGTCACACATGAAACCTTTATTGACTTATTAAACCACAACAGATTTGGATGAATACTTATGTGTTAAGCCATGAGCCCTGGTGTCCATCTTCCTCCTCATACCACAGAAGCAATGGGAATCAGGGCAGATCTGTGTACACTTACAGCAAGAATATGAGTCCTCAGTCCACCAGAATCCTGCATGTAATATGGGCAGCCTTAGTTTTCTACTTTGCAAGAAGAAGCACTGGAAGCAACTGGTCAGAGGCCCCTCCCAAGCCTCAGCTTTGTGAAAACAACAAAGAGGAAGGCATTCCCAGGCAAACCAAAGTGGCCTCCCACACCCATAAAGGATGGAGCTCTGGGCTAAGCAGGCCTCCAGTTAAATTAAACTCACAGTTCTCAACTGAATTTGCCAGGTTTTCAGCCAAAATAATAATAATAATAAGTATCACAACTACAAGCTGTTCCAAGCCAAGCTGCCCTTAAACAGATAATCGGATTTGCATAATTGGGTGCTGCTAAGGTTTAAATAATTCATCAACATGGCAGGCTCTTTTTCATAGCCAAATAGAACTGCCAGACTCCTCCGGGAGAGGATCAATGGCAATCCACATCCCAAGAATGTGAGCTGCATCCTCAGGGTGGCCAGAGCTGCTGGGTGACGCTAGGAGAGGGCACCTCCTGCTGTCTGCTCCTTTGCTCCAGCATGGAATTGGACAAAGGGTTTGCTTTTTTGCTTCCATGGTTTTCAGGTGTGTGCAGCAAATCTTGTTCACATTGGAGGCAAAAAGAAGCATTACACAAGACACTTTTAAGAAAGATCTATACAGGGTTGGGGAGATAACTCAGCCAGTAAAGTGCTTGCTTGCAAGCATGGTAATTCAAGTTCGATTCCTCAGTACCCAGTTGAAAATGACAGGCATGTTGGCAGGCACTTATAATCTTAGCATAGGGCAGTAAAGATAGTTGGGTCTCATTGGACATCCAATTTATCCCACTTGGCAAGTGTATTAACTGTCTTAGAAATAATACCAGCATGTGCAAGAGCACACACACACATGTACACACACACACACACACACACACACACACACACAGAGAGAGAGAGAGAGAGAGAGAGAGAGAGAGAGAGAATCATGAACACACAGAGACGTTTGAAAACAAGTGGAAAAATCTGTTCTAAAAATATCAGGCTCTTGCAGATCCAGGAAAAATGGAGGAGGAGTCAGGGGATAAAGCTACATAGCAAACTGATGGGAGCAGAAACAAGGGAAGGGGGATTATAGTAAATAAACCAAAGAGTTGTGAGTAAGAGAGACTATTTCACCGTCTGCAAGTTTCTGTAGGGCTGTTGTGACCAGAACAAGCAGGAAGACTCTGGGGAGAGATAATGCCTATCTGGCTATCTGGAGATATCATCGCTAGCCATCCTTCAGGAGTTGTCAACTCTCCCAGACAAAGAATCACCAGGAACACACCTGGACTGAGAACACACCTATGGTTGAACTAGGTGAACTTCAGCACTCACCACAGTATTGAGAATGCTTATCATGTGGAACCTTGAGGTACTCCAGTGAGAAGATCTGAGAATAACATAGATTGTGAACCCATGTTAGGTTATTTGAGATGGGGGTGTACAGCACATATGGATTACCTGGAAATGGTGGTGATTCCACAGCTGGAGTACCATTATGAATTTCACATGCTACAGAGAAATGAAGAGTACAGCAAGGGTAAAGCTGGAATAGATGAGGCAGTCTATCCCAGACAAAGCCAGGAGATGCTTGTTTCTTTGATTTTCACGGTGACCTTGATGTTGTCTATGCCCAGACAAGATTGTGAAGAGGTCTGTAACCTCATCACAATTACAGTGTGACCTTGTCTAATGCTGGCACTCTGGGAAGTTGTTTATCTGGCAAGTAAATGCCACGGGCCAACTGGGAATTCACATTGGGTCCTAAAACACAGAGACCTCAAGACATGTGTCAGGCACTTCCTAGGCATCAGGGACTCCTGTCTTCCTTCCTAGAGACGTACAAGAAAGTTGGAATTGCCTTCTTGACTCAGAATGTCCAATAATGAGTTTGCCATCTACCCTTGAATTTGTTTCTTCTTCAGTATTTCCATCCTGGCAAATGGATATAGAACCACTGTCTAGAGAGGACACACAGAAGATATCTAGACAGCATCCTGTTCTCTCCCCTTCCTTCTTTACCACATCTAATCCAATAGTAAAATCCTGTTGATTTTGCCCCAAGATTAAACTCAAACTCAAGAAGTATTGATGTCCCCATTGGATTTTGACAGCTCACATCAATATTCAAGGAAATGGTGCAGAAATAAGAAAGTGAAAGTAATGGGAAAGAGGGGACAAGTACCTAGTCTCTGAACATGTAAGTGCTCTAGATGACTTTAGCATCTTAGGGGAACAAGATCCTGGCTGGCACGCCATAGGAAGTATGTTGGTGAAAGTCTGTAGAATCTCAGACCCAAATATAGCTTTGAGGTTATAATACTTGTTACTCTTGCATCACTGTGGCCACAATTTCTGACAGAAAGAGTTTAAAAGAGGAAAATTATATCTATCAAAACCCATGGTCATAGAGGAATCTCTGCCATCATGGTGGGGTAATGACAGAACTGTTCCACTTGTGGATAAAGGACCACGGTGTGATTGTTCACATCTTGGCAGATTAGGAAGCACAGTGGCTGGCAGCAGGGGCCAGATTATAATGTTCAGAGGTCTACCATTAGTGACCTATTTCTGCCAGCCAAGGTCCACTTTAAAGGCTTCACAACATTCAAAGTACTGTAATCAGATGGAGGAACAAGAAAGACCTAAAAATGTGAGCCTATATGGGACAACATAGAATAAAAACATTGCAGAGACCTTGGTCAGCAAGTGTGGCACAGAATCAAGGAGAAAACTTTCCACTCTTCAGTCCACCAAAGCCTGGCATGTGCCTTTGCCATGCCAGGGTGCAGATGAAACCCCAGGAGCTAGAACTGCAAACATAGCATGGGAATGAGGAGCAGTAGCTTTGTAGTAGCTTTGTAGTGAAAGTCACAGCAAATGAACAAGGGAAGGAGTTTCATGAATCTTTAAAAACCAGAGAACATGTTCAATCTAGAGTCTTCAAATCCACAAAATACATATGTTAATGTAAATGCTACGTAAATGCTAACATGATTCAAATGTACATAAAATTCTAAAACTTTGTACCTCACAATGTTCATGTCTAGATAGTTAATAGGGTCCTATGTCTGTGCTTCTTAAACTTTGTGTGGTAAGAGATTAGATGCTGATTTTGTAGTTGGTAATTCCCAGTTGATCACAGAATATTGTATGGACAAGTACATGGATATGACACCTGCTACTAAATACCCACTTTCAACCACACCAGAAATGGTCTGTACAGTTGTAGTGGTTTGAATAAGAATGTTGCCCATAGGCTCATACATTTGAATACTTAGTCACAAGGGAGGGGCACATTTTGAAAGGATTAGGAGGATTAAAAGGTATGGCCTTCTAATGACACTGGCCTTTGCCTTACAGAAGTTTTTCAGTTTCATGAGGTCCCATTTATTGAGTATTGGTCTTAGAGCCTGAGCTATTGGTGTAATATTCAGAAAGTTCTCACCTGTGCCAATGAGTTTCAGGCTTTTCCCCACTCTCTCTTCTATTAGATTTAGTGTGTCGGGCTTTATGTTGAGGTCTTTGATCCACTTGGACTTAAGTTTTGTGCAAGGTGATAAATATGGGTCTATTTGCATTCTTTTACATGTTGACATCCAGTTACACCAGCAACACTTGTTGAAGATGCTATCCTTCATTTGTACAGTTTTGGCTTCTTTGTCAAAAAATAAGTGACCATCAGAGCATCAATCTTCAGCCATTTGACCCAGATAAAGAGGGTGTTCTGGATCTAAGAAGATGTTTTTAAAATGGTGATGAAAGGATGGAAACTGAGTTGGATATAAATCTTTAAACTCATGGAGATGGTTGCATAGTAGAATGTTAAAGTCAGTTGCCAAATACGTATGGGCTGGACATTGGGAATGTATGCTAAGCCTTATAATTCTCATAATTGTGGCCTAATTATTTTTGTTGTTTTGTATTGTATTTGTTGTTGTAAGAGAAAGAGCCATTTGATGGATTGAAAGGGGGAGCTGTTGAGGCGGAAAAGATACACCTTAAACTTGAAAAAAAAGGGGGGGGGGGAAGAGGATGGGGGGGGAGTATGAGGGGGAAGACATTGGGACCAGGAGAGTGGAGCAGGGAGGGGATTATGATTGAGATGTAACTTGAAAAAATAAAAAATAAATAAAATTAAAAAAAATAAGTGACCATAGGTGTGTGGGTTTATTTCTGGGTCTTCAGTTCTATTCCATTGATCAACTGATCTATTTCTATACCAGTACCATGCTGTTTTTATTACTATTGCTCTGTAATATAACTTGAAATCTGGGATTGTGATACCTCCAGATGTTTTTTTTATTGTACAGGATTAATTTAGCTATTCTGAGTTTCTTGTTTTTCCATATGAAGTTGAGAACTGTTCTTTCAAGTTCTGTAAAGAATTGTGTTGGTATTTTGATAGGAACTTCATTGATTCTGTATATTGCTTTTAGTAGGATGGCCTTTTTTTTTTTATGTTGATCCTACCTATCCATGAGCATGGGAGATCTTTCCATTTTCTGATGTCCTTTTCAATTTCTTTCTTCAAGGACTTGTAGTTCTTGTCACAGGTCTTTCACTTCCTTCCTTGGCTAGAGTTACTTCCAGGCATTTTATATTGTTTGTGGCTATTGTGAAGGGTGTGGTTGCCCTAATTTCTTCGTTGGCCCATTTATCTTTTGTATAATGAAGGGCTACCAGCTTTTTTAAAATTAACTTTGTACCCAGCAACCTTGCTGAAGGTGCTTATCAGTTATAGGAGTTCTCTGGTGGAAAACGGCAACATACAGATTTGGAAAAGATCTTTGCTAACCCTATATCATACAGAGGGCTCATATCCAAAATCTATAAAGAACACAAGAAATTAAACAGCAAGAAAACAAATAATCCAATCAAAAAATGGGGTTCAGAGCTAAACTGAGAATTCACAAAAGAGGAATCTCTAATGGGTGAGACACTTGAAGAAATGCTCAGCATCCTTAATCATAGAGAAATGCAACTGTAGACAATTCTGAGATTCCATCTCACGCCTGTCAGAATGGTTAAGTTCAAAAACTCAAATGACAGCACATGCTGGTGAAGTTGTGGAGAAAGGGAAATATTCCTCCATTGTTGGTGGGAGTGCAAACTTGTACAACCACTATGGAAATCAGTCTGGTGATATCTTAGAAAAGGTGAACTAGCTCTACCTCAAGACCCAGCCATACCACTCCTGGGCATACATCCAAAAGATTCTTCACCAAACAACAAGGACAACTCCTCAATATATCCATAGCAGCTTTATTTGTAATAGCTAGACATTGAAAACAACCCAGATGCCCCTCAACCAAAGAATGGATAAAAAAAAAAATGTGGTACAATTACACAATGAAATACTACTCAGCTATCAAAAACAAGGAAATCATGCAATTTGCTGCCAAATGGATGGAACTAGAAACAGACCAAAAAGAACAGGAACATGGACTTTGTTACCTGTTAATGGAACATTTTGTCCTAGTGGAGCTACCATGTACAGCCCCAGTGCAAACAGAAACTCTTAGTTCTCATATGACTATTGAACTGAGGAGGGCTGAGATGTGGGCACCCCACACCAGAGGAGTAGGATAAGTGGGAGAGGGGGTATATTGTGGGAGGGTGATACTGAAAAGGGTAGAGGGAGGGGGCTGTGATGAAGATGTAACTTGAAATATTAAATAAACATAATTTAAAAAAAGAAAAGGTTTGGCCTTGTTGGAAGTATTTCAGTGGTGGTGTTTTGAGGCTTCAAAAGACCATTCCATGCCATCATGTTCTCTCTCTCCTTTCTCTCTTCTCTCTCCCTCTCCCTCTCTCTCTCTCTCTCTCTCTCTCTCTCTCTCTCTCTCTCTCTCTCTGTGTGTGTGTGTGTGTGTGTGTGTGTGTGTGTGTGTGTGTGTGTGTGCCTCAAGATCAGGATGTACCTCTCAACTATATCTCCAACGCTATGTCTTGCATGTCTGGCACCATGTTTCTAGCTATGAAATTAATGGACTAAGCCTCTAAAATTGCAACCAAGCCCCCAGTTAAATGTTCTCTCTTACAAGAGTTGCTGTGGTCATGATGTCTCTTTACAGCAATAAAACGGTGATTAAGACAATAGTTCAACAAGGTTCATCCTCTAATCACAGGGTCAGATGTCTTGGTGATGCCACATTACTATGAAAGGTTTCTGTTTTAATGTATTTGCATGTCTTCACAAGTGTGTGTACATGTGTGCAGGTATGTGTTTGTGTGCACATATGTGTGTGTGCAGGTATATATATATCTATATGTTTATTTGTGTATATGTTGGATTGTACATGTAAATTAGGAAGTGCATATATAAGTATGTATGTACATATTGTAATAAGTGTACAGGGGAGTGAGTTTACATATATGTGGCTGTGTGAGTGCATGCACATGTGTGACTATCTATGGAGAGGTTAAAACTGGGTGCTTTCCTCAATCACTTTGCATCTTTTTTATGAGACAAAGTCTCTCACTGAACATGGAGCTTGCTGATTCAGACAGACTGGCTGCCCAGAAAGCCCCAAATATCTATTTGTCTCTTCCTCTTTGGTGTTAGGATTATAAATGTGCTCCACCATGCCTAACATTTATGTGAGTGCCGGGGATCAAATTCTGGTCCTCCTGCTGGTCAAGCACAACTTTAACAACTGAACCATCTTCCCAACCTTTATCAAAGGGCTTGAACACAAACATAACCATTTTCAGAACCTCTTGCCTCTCTTCCTGAGAGGTAGAGCCAGTGAGTGGGGTAGGGCAGGGGAGATGATTTCTTCTAATAATCCATGAACTGAAGCATACTTTGTATAACACTGTCCTTAACTTCCAATGATCAAAATGATCATTTAATAGTTTTCTAGCTTCATCTATCCCTTCAAGAATTCAGAATTTTGTTTAGACAAAATTCTTTTTTCAGTATGGACAACACAGACCTACTCCAAGGGTAAGTCAATAAGAACATGATAGTGAAGTTGAATTTGCTTTCCAAGGTAAGTATATGTATTAGCTTCTATGGCTACTATGACAAATAAACACACAAGGATTGTCTTATAACAATACACATTGATTTTTGTTACAGTTCTAGAGGTCTGAAGTCCAAAACTGAGTCTTGTGGGGATAAAATCAAAGCAAGGTCTCCTTTGGAAAATCTGCCCCTTGCCTTCTTCAAGCTTCTATAAGTCATCATGTTCCTTTTCTACCATTCATATAACTCCATATTCTTCTTCCGGTATGACATCACTTCTTCTAGGCTCTGACTTTCTTGCCTCTCTATTTCTCATTTCTTCTTTTAAGTCCACAATAGAACATTCTCACTCAAAATCATTGACATGATCACATACTCAAAGTTCCTGTCTTTTGTTAGGTCAAATTCCTGGGTCCCTGGGATTATGAAATAGACATCTCTGGGTTGGCCATTATTCAGCCTGCAGCCCAATTTTCTTAGAATTGTCTGAAGCCCACATATCTGATATCTGATGCCATGATGATAGGAGTGGATGTAGCGTCTCATAGACTTGTGCTTACACTGCAGCTCAGACTTCTCTTTGTTATGTGACTCATAATATATTATTTCCTCTGAGTCTCAATGGCTCCTTCTGTTAAATGGAGCAATTATTCTATCCCTATAGGGATACTGTGAGAGTAACCATAAATGAATATTGAAACAGACAAACAGTCAGTAGGTGCTTAAAAACTATTACTTTTCCTTCCTGGATTTGATACTCTTTTACATATGTAGAATTAACAGTTATATCAGTTCCTTCTCAACATTCCTCATTTCATGGATTTCGCATACATGTCTCCCTTACTGGTCTTCAATCTCCATGAAACTACTGCCTGTAACAGTCTAGGGATGTCCCTAGTAGCAACACATTTTTACAGCCTTGTGTGTGCAAACCAGAGCTGGAGCAGCTTGTGAAAGACAGTCACACGAGTTCCCACAGTCAGACTCTCCACCTCCCCAGCAGCTTTGAGGGCATACATGAATGGCTTCTATAGAGACATGGGAATTGTCATTAGAACCTTTCTTCTCTTGATAATGGTCCTGCCATAACCAGGAGAGGGAAAAAAGAAAACATGTTGATGTGTTATTTATTATGATACGTAGGCTGAAGGGTATATATAATCATGAAAATCATTTTTTGAGCAAAATTGCTACTGCATTTGTGTCAGTTTAAATAGTATGTTCTATCTATAATTTTTCTATTGGTAGTCTCATGGAACAATCATAAATGTTAGTTGTCACTTTAGGAGTAGCCAAAGTCATTTAACTCATCCTCAGGAAAAGTTCATCCATAGTTGGGAGATGGTTCAGTTAGTTGCGTGCTTGTCTTATAAGCATGAGGACCAAAATTAAATCCTCGGACCCCATGTGGAAAGCCAGGCTTAGTGGCATATCCTGTAATCCCAGTACTGGGGAGACAGAGACAGGCAGATCCCCAAGGCTCACCAGCCAGCCAGTATTGTTTAATAGGTGAGTCCCAAATCAATAAAACAGTCTGTCTTAACAATCAAGGTTGATGGCACCTGAAGAATGAAGTTGTCCTCTGGGCCCTACCCATACTTAAATACACACACACACACGCACACACACACACACACACACACACACACACACACACACACAGTCAATATGTAATGATTCTGTCTCTACTTGCACATGTTTAGACATAGTGCATTCACCATCTTTTCTGAAAGTCTTTCTTTGAGAACTTGGATGTCATAAATAATCAAGTTCTTCTTACCTCCTATTTTGAATCAATTATGAAAGACGTGGCTATGTCATCTGAGGAGAGTAATGTATGGACTTCAGACAAAAGATTTCATAAGAAATTCAACATGAGATGAAAACAGCCAGCTGATGACGGGCCTCCCATTCCAGGTACTGGTGGCTGCTTCGCATACCATGTGGTTCCAGAAGAGGCAAGGGGCTACTCTACTGGCTCCTGGTGAACAGGGTGTGTGGCCCCCCATGTTACCTCACTCACAGGATTTCTAACATAGTATCCACTGGCTAAACCACTGCACTTGGAACCAGCCACAGTTCTAACCTAGCCTTATTGAAAGACCCCACTGACTTAGCTAAATGCACAGCGTGGAACACTGAACCTTGGAATGCCTCGTCGGGGAGCAGATCATCTAGACATTCATCTCGAAAATGCTTCCTGGAAGAATGGGGACTCCCCCCACCAGTTTTATGAAGGTATAATTGACAAGTGAATATATACTATTTTACAGATAGTTAAGTTGTCCACTGTCATGGTATGTGCATGCACTGAAATGATCACTACAATCTCATAACACATCCATCACCAACCATAGTTTTCTTTGTGCAGGCGTATGCGTCATGAGAACATTTAAGATCTACTCTTGTAGCAATTTTCAAGTGTACAATACAGTATTAGCTATAATCAACATTGACCAGGCTGTGAAAAAGGTATCCAGAAGTTATTTCTTCTGTCTGAGTGAAACACTGCACCTTTCTACTCACTCCTCTCTGTTTCTCCTCCACCTCCAGTCCCTCCCAGGCAGCTACAACTCTAGCCTCTGCTTTTAGAAATCTGATATTTTTTCAGAGTTCCCATGTGAGGCAAGTCATACAGTATTTGTTGTTCTGTTATTGGCTTATTTCAAATAGCATAATGCTTCACAAGTTCACCAAGTTGTTACAAATGACAATCTTTTCCTTATTGTAAAGACCAAATAATAATCCATTATGTGCATATGTTTGTACATTTTCTTCATCCATTCATCCACTGCTAGTGAACTCTTAGGTTGATTCTATAACTTGGTTAGGGGTACAAATGTGAACTAATTTTGAAAAGGATCTACAACATGGATAGTCTTCAGAACAAGCCATCCTCAAACTTAGAATCATAAAACAATAAGCATCTATGCTTTTGGTTCATGATTCTGCATCCTGATTGGGCAGCATTGTTTACCAGAGCTGGCATTTACAGAAATCTGGGCATTGGCTGGGAGTCAAATGTCGGAAAAGGGCCCTGACAGGGAAAACTGGTGTCTCAGCCTCACCAGCATGCTTCCAATCGTGCAGGAGCTTCATGAGGGGAGGGCCACCAGGGAATCACAAAGAAGCAGAAAAGCAGAAAAGCTACATTATACAAGTATTTTATCAAGACACAGAATATGTGACATTTGTCAATGTCCTTGTAGCCACTTAGGGATCAAATGACTGAGACCAGAGTCAGAGGTCCCTTGCAACATTATAGAGCATGAGGAAAGG
Source organism: Lophiomys imhausi (assembly GCA_907164525.1). Lineage (NCBI taxonomy): Eukaryota > Metazoa > Chordata > Mammalia > Rodentia > Muridae > Lophiomys > Lophiomys imhausi. The sequence continues at coordinate 5,410,767 of CAJQZJ010012348.1, read as the reverse complement.
AAAAGTTTAAACAAAAATTGTTTTATTTGAAACACCTATATTTAATTATACCTATTATACATCTATATCCTATAACCTACAATACCTAATACCTATAACCTAATACCTATAAACACTTAATACTTAAGAACATATAACCAATCCTATTTTAACCCTCTTGAAAGAATATTAAAACTCTCTAGCACAGCTATGTGCAGGCATCTTGCTCAGCCTTCTATCTGCAGGAACACTTCAAGTGTACACAGTCTGACTCTGGCAGTCACAGCAAAATTTTCTTCAGCTTGGCTCAGGTTCCTCCGGGCCTAGCGTTGCCACTGTCCGCTGGTTCGTGCAGCCAGTTGACCTCGCTGCTCAACCCAGGGTTGGCTTCCTCACTCACTTCCACAGTCTCCACAGTGTACTTTGTGGCCTAGTCTTCTACTTTAAAGCTTTGTACACCTCACGTGATGGGGCTATCCTATTCCCTGTTTTCGAGGCCCTCGCCTAGGCCTCTGAACTCCACCCACCTTCTGACGCTTAGCTTATTTTGCTCAACGCTCTCTGGCCTCTGCACGGACATCTTTAGTGTCTGGTTTTCTTGTCTGGTTTTCACAACTTTCTCTCAGAAGGTTCTATGCCAGTCATTTTCTGCCAGCTTTCTTGGGCTGGCTTGTTGCAGGAGTCTTTATCAGACTCTGCCTCTCAGTTTTCTAGGCATTTCTCAGTTAGTTGCCAAGGCTTCTGACTGCTGATTTGGGTTAGGGATATTGTGGCCTAAATGTTAGTAGACGGCATACCTTGCTTCACAGTTCTCCTGCATGCGCTTCTGTCTCCTCCATCCATGGGGGCTGGAAGAGCTTCACGTGGAACTCCCTGGATTATATAGGGTGTGATCTAGCAGTCTTTTAGTTCTCTCATGGAAACCTGCAGTTCCTGAGGCTTCTGCTGTTTTATAGCCACACCCCTCACTGGGTGCTTTCTGCAAGCTTTTCTCTGTTCCTCTTGGGCTGCAAGTCTTGACCATTCCTGGGTCCTTCAAAATAAGACAGTGACCAGCAGCTGAGCAGCACTCAGCAGTCAAAAGCTTCAGCTAGCATCTTTCAAAGTGTTGCTGTGTTGAGAAGCCTTCCTTCAGTTTCCAGGGCTTTGAAAGGGTCCATATGTTGCCAGGTGCCAGGCTGATCTGCATGCCCCTCTTAAGAGTGCTTATTAACCCACTAAAGAAAACTAATCCATTACAGAAAAGAGGAGACAAATGAGCTATGAGGACAGAGTAAGAAGGTACACTGTTTCATATGGAGAAGAGCATGCACCAAGCCCACAAGAGTGGCCATTTCCTGAGCACCTACCATGTGCCTAGGAGGATATCAAGAGCCATTATTTTATTTCAGTTGCACATAAGGGAGATAGATGGTCCCATGTTACAGGTAAGAAATCAAGGCTCAGACAAAACAAATCACAAACTTAAATTTAAAAAAAAAAAAAGAGGAAGGGTGTGAATCCTTGCCTGTCAGACACAAAACTCTTGTTTTTTTTTTTCAGCAGCAGAATCTCATTAGTGTTAATGCAAATTATTAATCAATGAGGTGAATAAACTTTGAACTCTTATAGTCCATTTGGAAAACCTGCTTATGTTCTCACTCTATGTAGGGTCCAAACATCTTTCCATTGAACCCCACTGTATCCCAGTGCTTGCTTTTCTAACCACCCCAATCCCTTTCTCTGTACAGGTTCTCTTCAACTTAGGCATCTCTATTTTAGCTTAATTACGTTTGTGCTGAGTTCATGAGTTAGTGTAAATGTAATGGCTCTAAAAGCAAAGTGGAGATCTTTCTCACCAGGTGTTTAACTCTTTCTCAAGTCATCCTCCTTGCACTTAAAGATTCATTTCCAAGTTCTGTCTGCTTAATGGGTGCAGGTGAGATTGAGCAAAGCAGTGTGCCCTCTCTCCAGAGTGTCTGTACTTCAGCCCCCACCTACAGCATACCCAGATGTTCCTTACTCCCCTGGAAAGACAATAAGAAGGAAATGAGACACTTTAGACACAAGACTTAGCCCCAGATGAGCCAAGTACAGCCATCCCATCTGCTCTATACAATTTTGCAAAGAGTAGGAAGAACGTGGCACTTCTTGAGTACCTACTGTGTATCAACCCCTGAACCTGCACTCTTAGTCCATCAATTCATAGTGGGCAGGATCTAGGGGCTTGTGAAGGTTAGCCTTAACTGCAACTTGGTACACTCTCAAATTGCTAGGCAATAAAGTCTCAATGAGGAACTGCCTTCACTGTGTTGGCCTGTGGGCATGTCTGTAGGACATTGATTGTCTTAGATTAATTCATGCAGAAATCCCCAGACTACTATATGGGCTATGCCATTCCCTTGGCTGGAGGTCCTGAACCTTATAGGTAGAAATTTGAGCTGAGCAAAAGAAGGCACACAAGTGTGAATCCATTTATGACTCTCTGTGCTTGACTAGGCAGTATCATGTGATCAGGTGTGTCAACCTCCTACTACTATGACTTCCCCACAGCAACAGATTATATCCTGGGATTGTGAACTAAAATAGGTCCTTTCTCTCCTAAGTTGTTTGTTGTCAGAATATCTTGTTAACAACAACAGAAATAAAATTAGAACCAGGCTCTTCACACATCAAGGATATTTGTGAGCCTCAGTCCTTCCATCTGAAGGGGGGATAAATAGAACTCATTTCCAAGGTCATTGTGAAGATAAAACAACTCAACATTCGTAAAGTACTTACCAGTTCCCGCATCCTGACAGGACTCAATAATCATTTGTCACTAGGACTATGATTACTATTTTTAATGTCCTCATGACAATTCTGTGACACAAGAATTAGCCTCATTGAAAGATAAGAAAATGAATTTGCAGAGGTAAAGCAACTTGCCCAAGATCAACCAACTGGAAAAATGGTAAGTAACAATAAGGATTAACATTTCCATGACAGAGGTGAGAAGAAGGACACCGGGTGGGGGGTTGAGATTTGAATAAAGTCCATTAATATATGTGAAAATGCCGTAATGAAAGCCACTGTTTTGAGTGATCAGCAAATAATAATAATTATTATTATTATTAAATAGAAACACAACCATAAACATGTGTTACATAACTATGTTCTAGTCAATAGCACCACATGTGTGACAGTGATGTCACCAGCTGACTCAGCCTAATGAGGTCACAAATTCCTCTTGCCAACAAAATCCTTTTCCTATCCTGCATATATCAAACCCTTCCTCACTGTGGAATAGGATAGCATAAAAAAACCCAAGGCTGGATTATTTTGTGGCAAAGCCTCCCAGTGTAGCCCAGGCTGGACAGAAATTCTAAATCTTTCCATCTCTGCCTTGTAAGTAAATGAGATTACAGGCATATCCCACTCTCCATTTGGCCTTCTGGACAATTTTCAATAGAATAAAACCTAATCCTCTTTCATCCAGGGACAAATGAAAGCTCCCTGAAAGTGGCCTTTAGAAGCCTTAGATGGTCACAGCCTTTGATCTCTGTCCCCAATAAAGCCACCCAGGGCCAAGTACTAGGACATGAAGTTCCAGCTTCTCAGAGTAAGCCAAAAAGAAAAAAAAAAAAAAAGGAATAGACTTCTCCCCAGTTCTGCCAGTGCTCAGAGTGGGCTTCCTACAAAAGGAACCTCCTGAGTGAGTTTCACAGGATGGCACAACTTCACAGAGAGGTGGGAAAGGAAAAAAGAACTCCATAGTAAACTCAATGAATCAACCACAAGTCCTGCAAATTTATCCCTGGATGGATAAGGGATCTAGTTGGTGCAAAGGATAAAATGATTAGTGAGAACAGAGGGGGTAAGGACTAAGCATCAAAAAAAAAAAAAAAATGTATTTAGCTATCCTTGTGCACACACCAGGGAGCCTCTTGGGGCTTCGAAGCAGATAGGTGGCATTATCAGGCTGGGATTTAGTAAAATTTAGTTCAAAGAGACTGAGTTGAGGAGGAGAATTCACATTAAGGGGCTTCTGACAGGGCAGATGATTCGAACCTCACACGTGTAGCCCTGTTTAACTTTTCTCATGGGTCTGCAAACCCATAGCCTCAGGGCTAAATGTTGCTTACTCTCTGTTTTTGCAAACAGTATTTTTTTTTTAACAATACAGTCATGTGTTAGATAACTATGCTCTGGTCAATAGCACCGCATCTGTGACTGTGGTGCCACCAGGTGACACAGTCTAATGAGGTCACAGTGTTCTTAGTTTGTATCAATAACACTGGGTGGTGCTTACATGACAAAGATCATACGAAACACATTTCTCAGAGCTCATCCCTGTCACTAAGTGGGACAGGACTGGATAGCTAGCCAGCCGTCATCCATTTATTTATGTGTCTGTCCTCACTCTCATGCTGCTCAGCAGAAATGAGGGGTTCAAGAAAGCCTCTTTAGCTTGCAAATACAAAAGCATTTGTGAGTTGACCTTTTACAGAAAAGTGTTCATAAGACTTGTGATAATGTGAATATTATCATCCCCATTTTACACAAGAAAGCTAAGACCGTGAATAGCAAGAAAACTCACCAAAAGTCACAGAGCTTATAAGCAGAGAAGTGAGCAAGAGATCCATGAGAATCCAAAAGAGAAACCAGGAAGGCAGTCCCAGAATCCTTCACCCCAAATACTTTACAGTATCCACTCTGGCAACCCTCTGTGTTCTCCCACCCAGACCACTTCTGAAGTCAGCCAAAGGACCCGGCGCCACACTGCCAGCCAGAGCCCTTGTTCTGTCCCCCCAAACCAGCATCAAATGACTAATTTAAAACCTAATGCCTCCACTGTGTCCACCCGGCCACCCCTTCTTAGGCTTATCGCATCCTATTCAAATCCAAAATAAATTATTTCAGCTCTGCAGCTCTTTGGATAAAGAAAAAATGAAATTAAAAAATTAAAAAGGAAGAAGAAAATGCTTTGAAGGGACAATTTGCCTCCCTCTCTCCTCACAGTTCCAGTGCCCCCCCCCCACCAAGTATTCACTGATAACCTCCTGAGAAGGCTGAACCTTGGAGGCCACAAGGATAGAAACACACTTGCTTTACACCCCAGACCCCTCCCACAGACAGCAGGACAGGGTAAAATGATGCACAATGCTCTTGCTCATTCTCTCTCTGTCTCTCTCATGGTGCTCTCTTCCTTGCTCTCTCTGCCATGTGTTTGTGTGTGTGAGTGTGAGTGTGAGTGTGTGTGTGTGTGTGTGTGTGTGTCTGTATGTGATGGAGGTGGTGCATATAAAAAACGTAAATCTATGCGCATATTCAGGCCAGAGAACAACCTTGGCTGTTGTCACTAAGGTACACTCTATCTAGTTTTTCCAAAATGGGATTTCTTGTGCCACTTTGGCTAAGCTAACTCTCCAGCCAGACAAGGGATCTGCCTGCTTGAAGAGGTCATGGGTAGGTAGATATCTTGCTAGCTCAACATTGCAAAGTCTTCTCATTGCAGCATGCCTTCCAAATTAGTACAGTGGCTAAAATCCTATTCAGACACATATGGATTTGGTGACCATACAATCTGGGGGTCCATCCTTTAAGTTTTCTTGTTTTCTCACTTTTCTAACTATGAATTTTCTCACCTCTAAATTGGCAAAAATCCTCTGTCTTACAGGATCACTGGGGAGGGCATTAAAATGAATGATAGAATTTAATGTGATATTTAAACACAGTGAGTTCTCAATAAGTGACCTTCTGCAGCTTGTGTCACTGTTGTTGTGACAGGACAAAGAAAGCAGAGCTGAGAGGGAGGAAAAAGAAAGGAAGAGGAAGAAAGACAAAGGAGAGGAGGAAACTAGAATGGTTATCTGAGCACAACCTGACTTTAAATGGCCTCTCCCACATCCTTGGTCTCTCTCAGTGAAATTCAAAGACCCAGATTGCGATCTTAGCCATTCCATAGACATATGTCCCAGCTTGAACAGACCTTCCCACATATCCAGTCTCTGCTTCCTTACCACAAGTGAGGGAGACCTGCAATAGAAAGGTCTCTTCCTGTATAACTGTCTGAGATTTATAATTGAAACAAGAGAATGGAGACCTATGCACTATGTGGAACTAAGATAGTGAGAAGCATGGGCAAGCCTGATGCTTTGGAAACTGAATATTTCAAATCCTGTTAAGGAGGTAAAGTTGTCCGGAGTTGTCTAGTTCAGTGGGCCACTCGTCTGTTCTGTCTTCTTTGACTCAAGAGGGATCAGAGTCAATGGGGAACGCTGGAGAGAAGGATCAGAAATGAGTGAGGAGCTTCCTGAGAATCATATGGTGACATCAGGTATTTGATAGGCAGTGAGCATTCTTGGAGAGGATTCACTTCCTGCGCTTCCCAGGAGCATCAGTGATGGATAATAACTAGTATACTGCCTGACTCCTAGAGCAAACGACATCTTCTCTCCCTTGGTTTTGCTTTGAGCTACTGCTGTCCCTGCTCCCAACTGGATAGGCCAGGTTCCAGGTCCTCTAGGACAACCAAAGTGAAGAGGGTGCCCAAGTCACATGTGAGAACTTTAGCTGTTACATCCTCTCTAGGGAGATGTGCAAATGGGAGGTAAGGCTGCACACAAGTACAATTTGATGCCTAACAGCTCCATAATGAAGAAAAGAGATCATGTGTATTGGCCTCCTCAACCATACTTCCCCATGACTAGGACTCTCCGCATGTGGCATATGTATGTGACTCTCCGCATGTGGCATATGTATGTCAATTGAAATCCTGAGCGCTAGAATTTGCCATGTTCTACTTTCTGGCTCCCTCGAGCACTTTCCAATGTTGGGTGTGATGCTAGAGATATGTGGCCCCATAACAGTGAAATTGAGTAGAACCAAAACCCCAGATGTCTCAGGGTCTCAGGTCCTTTTAGCTGGGCAGGAATGGAGTCTTGCTCTCTCCCTGTTCCAGCCAGTCTCTCTAGAGCACACGAACACACCCCAAAGGCCTGTCTTCACTGTAACACATAGGAGCAGGAGCTTAGGCACCTACTATGTCTAGGAATATTTCTCCATGTGTAGCATTGCTAACATCCCAATCCTGGCCAATAAAATGCAACTGAGCCTGAAGTCTCGCCTACACTTGCCAAGGATCAAAAGAGGGGGAAGGAGTTGAATTTTAGGGGACCATCACCCATCTCAGGAGTGCACACACATAGATTTTTAGGGAGCCATGGTGGAGATAAGGGCTTCATGAAATAAGTTTTAATAAAGGTTCATCGTATAGTGGCCTCAGAATCATGATTCCGCCTGAAGGAGTTTTTGCCCCTGGAGAAGGCATTTCCTAAGTTTGGTGGATTTCCCCTGGAGCTCAGCCGGTGAGCTGGGTGAGCAAAGCCAAAGGCTCCACTTGTGGATGCCACAGGGCCTGAGGTTTTGGGGGACGATGAGGGGAAGCACAGGATGCTGGTACATAACCTGATTTCGCAATGCAGGACATTCACCAGCCAGCTACCTGCTGCCTACCACGACACTGCCTTGGATCTTTCACATTACATTACAAATGCCCTGAGAGGAATCCTTTTGAGGATGAGCCCTCTACTTACCCTTTCATGGAGTCTGGGTACTCACGACAACAACATCCCAGTGTCTTTTATGACAGAGCTCTCCCAGTCAACTATCTCCTAGGTGCCCTGGCTCAACCTCTATGGCCCAGTAGAAAGAGAATGGCTAGCCCTTGGGAGTCTGACCCCTCAAGTGGGATCTTGTACTTTAGATTATGGGCTGTTTCACATTAATTGGTGCCTTAATTCTTGGGAGTTCAAGACTCACTTCCCGACAAGCAGGATGCAGCAAGCACTTGCTGTAACAACAGAAACCAGCAACTTGCTGGTGTCTTTGTCTTATTCCCTCTTGCTTATCTTGTTCCAGGAAGCATGCTAAAGGCTCTGGTGTATCCAATAATTTAATCACCGCTCCTCCTCATAGACACCCCCTAGCCACTTTTTTGCATAAGCCTGATGCTCTGGTAGGTACCAGTGACTTATTATTGTCACGTGGCTCATAATGAGATTCAGAAGAACACATTAGCTCTCATCCATTAAAGCTATACTATGCTCTCCTTTAGCAATGATTTTTCTTAACTATAGGTCTGGGATACCAGGAATTTTAACCTTGCCTTATCTTTCATCACCATAGAGTCAGGGTGGTGAATGGCAAGCCCTTGACCGCCAAGTTCCATTTCTATGTAGCCAGCAGGAGGCAGAGGCATTTCTGCTGACCCCAGTGCCTGGGATCTGACCTCCAGCTGCCTCTTTTGGTAAAGCTCGGTTATTTTTTAAAAAGTAAGGAAAAAAAGCTTCATAGAATGTGCAGAGAGATGAAACTGATCGAAGACATCACATTGGTATTAAATTATGGGTTGAATCAAGTCTACAGTCGGCTCCCTCCCTACTCCTACCTCCTTGCCCACCTCTGGGCCAGCCTCTGACAGCCTGTCAGGAAAGGTGATTCTGCACCTTGGACGACTTGCTAATGGGCTGATTATGCTGCTGGGGACCAGACACCTTGCTTCGACCTCCAAACCTCATCATGAATCATCTACCTTAGGCCATCTAGAGCTGGGCTTTCCAGTACTCACAGGACAGGGGTGCTTGTTTCCTTCACCTGTGCCTTGTCACCCCTGATAGTGTCACATTAGGTCTATATAGAGAAAGAGCCTGGGCTGATGTTCTGAGGGACCAGAACTTGAGTTTTAGCTCTAACACTTCAGTAGCCATGTGACCTCAAGCAAGAAATTTGTTTTCTTTCGGTCAGCCTCAATCTCGGAAACACACAAGCAATGACGCCACTGACTATATGAAGTCCTGTTTGGATTTTTTTTGGTTGGTTTTGGTTTGGGTTTTTATTTTCTGTAGGACAGGCTTGCCTGAGACTTGCCACCCCCGCCTCAGACTCCCAAGTGCTAGGATTGTAGGTCTGTATCACCATACCTAACTTTATATGTGTTTCTTACACACACAAATGGAGGAAGAGGAACAGCCTTGGAGAGGAAGATTTGGAGCTCACTTCAGACATCTAGAGACAAGAGAGTCAGCAATTAAATTTTAATTAAAGAAATAAATCAGCAAATAAAAACTGTGTGCCTCTGCCAAAAGTAGACATAGGAAAAAAAGCGAGTAGATAAATGATAGCCTTAGTTTTCATTTCAAATGACCAAAACTTAGACCTGCTGACCCAAATTTAAGGAAAGTTGTAAGTTACAGAGATGAGAAAACAACTCAGGTGAGAAGTGACACACGGGACAAGGACCAGCATCCCAGTCATACTTTCTCTGAGTCAAGCAGTACATGAACAGAATTTTTGTTCAAGCTACCAGCTGCTTGAGGATGCAGCTTGATAGTCTCCACTTTATAAATGAAACAAGTCAAGATTACAAAAGTGTAGTGTTCTGCCAAAATTATATCATGCAGTCAGACTGCCTAGATTAAACCCAAGACCTCCTGGCCCCAATTCTGAGCCTTTGCCATATTGCTACAAAGATGATAGGTCACTAGAAAACCAGTAGTTTTTAAGACCCAGGATGGCATCCAGATTCTGAGGCCCATTCTTATGGTTTTATCTGTTATTGGTCCAGAAAGGGGGTGTCAGGGGTATGGAACGAGAAGAAAAGTGATAGTCAGTGGCTGTGAACTTTGAGAGTCAAAGATGGGGCCTCTCAGATGCAGGGTGCTGTACAGAGAGCCTGGTACATGGACGACTTCCCTAGAATTTTCAGTGTACACACCCCTAGAGCCAAGTACAAGTGTGTGTGTGTGTGTGTGTGTGTGTGTGTGTGTGTGTGTGTGTGAAGGTGAGCACCTTGTACGCATGTGGTGTTATTGTTTGTGGGTATTGAGGATGCTAGTGAGTATTGAGGATGCTAGTGGACACTGAGGATGCTTTCAGGAAAGTAAAAAAGCAGAAGGGAACCAGAAAGAGGAAAGAGGAGCTGTGAGAATGATAGAAAAGAAATAGCCCATTTCCCCCTGTGGCTTACATGTAATATTTTTCTTGTCTCTTAATGTATCTCTTTGGGGGTGTCTAGCTCTGTTTCCTCTTGTTCTCTCTTCCTGTCCATCTCTTGAACAATCTGCTTTCCTATTTATTCATCTAAGTCTCTCATGCTTAAGCACATGTTCTTGTACTCAAGCAAGTGTATACATGCACACATATGCGCTTGTATACACACACACACACACACACACACACCTTTGACAAGCACACAATCTTCTGTCTATGCCCATTTCCAAAGCCTTATGCAAGCAGACAAAACCCCTTAAATATCCCTTGAACTCTCCAAATAATTGCACTTCCGGAGGTTTGATCATACATCCATGACCCAGACACCGTGTTTCATGTCACTCAATTACCTACTTAGCTAATTTCTGCATTCCTACTACAAGAGCACCAGCCATTCTTTTCTAAAATCCACAATGAACACCTGCAAGAACCCAGGTACCAAGATGGCCCCGGGCTGGTAATAGGAAGTCAATACTGACACAATACATGGTCTGTACATGCTGATAGAAAATATATCACCCCAGCCTGTTGTTTCCTCCCATTGATGTGAATGAAATTAGTGTAAGTACTGGCTGCTCTTCTCTTTTATTTTTTTCTGTCTATTGAAGGTGGAAAGACTAGATCTGACTTGTGAAGTAAGAAAAAGAAACATCATCTCCAGATGAAATCATGTCAACTCTGTTCCTTTCTGCCTCAAATCCTCCATTGGTTGCTTTCTATGTTAGGAAGAATGCCCCAACTTCATCCATCCTCAGCTGGCTAAGTAAGACTTGTTAAGCATAAGTGTTGGGGAATAGAAGCGTTACAGATCGAATATGAAGAGTTCCTCATAGGCTCATGGATTGAGGACTTGATCCCAAGCTGGTTGTGTAATTTGGAGAGATGGAAGAAACTTTAATTGGTGAGCCCTAACTGAAAGAGGTAGGTCACTGGGTTTGTGTCCCTGGGGGCTATATCTTCCCCTTGTTCCTTACTGCCTGTTTTCTACTTCCTGGTTGTGGTGAGGTGAGCAGCTTTCTTATGCCATACTCTTCCTCCATGATGGTTCTACTTCAAATTAGTAAAACCATACACCCAAACCTCTGAAATCACAAGCCAAAATAAATCCTTCTTTCCTTAAATTGTTTGGGTGGATAGATTTGTATATAGTTGAAGACTCAGGGGTAGATCACTGTTTAACATGAAGTCTCTAATGTTAGCTTTCCATTTTTGTGACAAAATTCCTAACAAACAATTTAAGGCCAACTACAACCATATACACATATTTCCATTCTTACATAAAATACATTCCATATACCCTACTGAAATACTAGTTTTGTATTGTAAATACACTGTCCACCCATCCTCCATGCTGTACCTCCTACACATACAAACATAGTTCTATTTGATTCCCTAACCTTCAATTCTATACTTCCCATCACAAGTACCTCTCCATCTCAAGTTCCCTCCTTGCCAACATGTGGACTCATGTAAATCACCTCCATGCCTACACTGCCAAAGCCTGGTCATGTCACAAAGCAATTTTCCCAGCCTGTCAGATTTTTTCACTCAGCTCACAGATAACTAACAGAACCTTCTTCCCAGCTAATCGGAAAAGAAATCTGGTGGGTTCAATTGCTGTCGATATGCATTTAAATGACTGCATCTAGGAGGGAAATCTAAATGAGAGCTGAAGGAGACCGGGACATTAGGGGAAATCTCACTGTAATAACTGTGTGAGTTGAAGCAAATCAACAGAAAGCAGTTCTCTCACTAGAGACCCAAAGAAGGCTACGGTAACACAAGTGCTCAGAAACTTACTGGAATCTTTGTACTTCTAATATAATGGCATTAGTGTCATGGTTTCTTATGGGTAAACTTCATCTGCCACACATAATCAGTTGGGTAGTGTTTCCCAGTTTGTGTCATGTTTAAAAGTGGGTATAGGGAGAGAATATGTATTTAACAATTGCCTTTTGAATTGGATGATACTATACAGCTATGAACTGAAGAGGGAGACTGCATTTGATGACCAAATAGACCTAATTCAAAAGTGACCTTGAACAGAGTGCTTAAATCAGGGAACATCCATCAATCTACTTGTCCACAAAAATAGAGATAATGATGAAGACTTCCTGCTGTTGAATAGGGCTGCAGTAAATCATTTAAAAACATTTGTCAAATAATGTGTACTTGCCTAATAAGTGGTATCAATAGGCCCGGGTTTGAATCTAGCTTCCAATACTCAGTGACCTTGAATTAATTACCTAGGCACCCTGTTATTCAATTTCTTCATGGTAAGCAGACAGCAACAGCAGTCCTTCCTCTTTGAACGCTAACAGCACTCGGAATAGAGCCTTGCTGGTATGTGCCCAGTTCACCTTCCAAGTATTTTCAGCATCATCACCACTGTAAATCAAAGATGCTAATGTGGCCAGGTGACCCAAAAGATTTAACTGGGACAAGTAGTAGTGGAGTGGGCTTGCTGGTGGTTGTTTGGGTTGTTTGTTGTGTATACCACATTGAGAGTCTTCCCCATCAGTCACCTCCTTACTCCACAGATAGATATATTGATGATATATGGAGATAGATAGATGATAGATAGATAGATAGATAGATAGATAGATAGATAGATGATAAATAGACAGACAGGCAGATAGATATTTGCCTCAGCAGAGAAAAACCAGAAGAATGAGTCAACCTGTCCATGCCTGACACATTTTCATAGATCTGGAGCCAAAAGAAGCTGCAAGAACAAGGAAGTATGAGGGATAAACAAGCCCAGAGGTGGCACCAAAATAAAAACTCCCAAGAAAGCTGCAGAAGTATTGAGGAGTCTGAACTTCATGAGTATAAAAGGAGAATCTGAACCAAATGTATCTATATCTCAAGGGGACAAGAAATCCTAATTTATACCTATAATGTGAATATATAGAGAGACAGTGGAGGAAAGGAAATATGTCAAGCTATTATGAAGTGGTTATGCAATTATATGTAATCTTTTGTTCTTCTTCAATCTTCTCTAAATTTGCTAAATTGGCAACACTGAATATGTTTTATAATCATACAAGTACATTACAAGTAAAAATCACCAAACAGGGCTGGAGAGATGGCTCAGCTGTTAAGAGCACTGGCTGCTCTTCCAGAGGTCATGAGTTCAATTCCCAGCAACCACATGGTGGCTCACAAACATCCATAATGAAATCTGGTGCCCTCTTCTGGCCTGCAGATATACCTGCAAACAGAACACTGTATACATAATAAATAAATCTTTAAAAATAAAATCACCAAAACAGAATCCTAAAAATGACTTCAGTTCTTGTCACAATTGATGTACAATGCACAGGGCAGACCCTGACCTCTCTAGGTACCACACACTAATAAGTGTTAAAGATGGACAGAAGTAGATTAGAGTCTTCAACACTGTCCTAATTTCATCTCTGTTAATGTGAGAAGATACCCTCACAAGGAGCAGATTCAGGGAGAAAGGGTTTATTTTAGCTCACAATTCCAGGTGACTATTACTGCAGGGAAATCAAGGCAAGAAACCAAAGTAGCTAGTCATAGCACATCCACAGTCAAGAGCAGAGAGAAGCCAGTACGCTCAGGACTCTTACTCGGCTCACTTTGTTCATCTTACACAGCTCAGATCCCAGCCCAGGAAACAGGGCCACTCACAGCCAGGGTGAGTGGTTTCCACTTCATTTTACCCAATTAAGAAAACATCCTTGTGGACATGCTCACAGACCACCCTAATCCACACAATCTCTCCTTGAGACTTTCTTTCCAGTTGATTCTGGACTGTGTCCAGCTGAGAAATAAAACTAGCCTACCTATGCTTCCTCCCACATAGCATCTATGTGTGATGGATACCTGAAGGTTCTTCTCTGTCATCTCCCATCACCTACCTGTGCTGCTGATGTTTACACCTAAACATGAGATTTTTAGTTAACCCCACTGTGTCTTATTGTGTAGGACTTGATCTCAGAATCTTATTCCTATTAGATTTGGACATGTGTGCCAGCTGTCTCTCCTTTCTCTTATCCCTTTATATATACCATTAAAATATAATCCGAGCCAACAAGATACCTACTATCATTGCCCCCATTTGTCAGTGAAGAAACATAGGGATATAAAACTTACATATCTAGCCCATAGCTCAGCAAACTAAGAGACAGAAGCAGGCTGTTCTGAACTCCTCAGTGCTTGTTCTCAGGCCTCTCCTATGGCTTGGAGGGGAGCGCACTGGACCAGACTGTGATAAGCGGAGACATGGAGAAGAGCCTCACCTCCGTGCAGAGAGCCTGATGGGTGCTAGGTTGAGGTGGTATCACGCTCTATAGCGACTCTACCAGCTCTATTGCTGTGGGACCTTGGGAAAGTTAGTTATCTACTCCAGTCTTTTGTTTCCTCATCTATAAAGAAGCTGAAATAACACCTCCCTTAGAAGGACTAGATAAATTATCAGATGTGAGGAAGTTAGGAGTGTGCCTGGTAGACAGTAAATAGTCATGTAACATTAATTACTATAGCTGAGGCAAAATATAGGGGTAGTCAGTCCTCCACGCACATGGAACCACACACAGTTTTAACCAAGGGTGGATCAAAAATATTTGGAAAAAAAATCCATCTATATTGAACTTATATAAACTGTTTTGTCCCTTGCTATTATTCCCTAAACTACCATTTTCTCAGCATTCACATCATATTAGGCTTTATAAATCATCTATTAAAGATTCAAATCATATGAGGGGAATGTACTAAGGTTACAATCCAAAGCATTTTGATGATAAACTTGAGAATTAACTTGCGTACCCATGAGAATCCCAGGAATAGCACTCTGCAGATACCAAGGATGATTGCTTGGTGTTTTCTAAAATGATCCAGGAATTTCACAGTGGTATGGACCCCCCCCCCCCCCAAGAACTGAGGAATCAGTAAGAAAACCTTAAGGAAAGAACTCTGGCTTTGAAGGCAATGAGCCAAGGCATGAGGATCCAGAGTGATGGTCATGTGTGCACTCCTCTAGGACACCCACGCGCACCAGGGAAGAAGACACATTTCTATTGCTGATCTCTACAAACCACCTTAATTTATGCCTCTGGGGTAGAAGGTAAGTGAAGACTTTTCAGATTTGAGCTCTGTTTATCACTGGAAGAGCACAAACTTTGGCTTCAAAGAGAAAAGGCATTTGAAAAGCTAATGAAAAGGCTTATGAGCCTCCTTGTACATCAAACGCACCTTACAAAGCAACATTTTGATGAGTTAAGTGCAAATGAATCAGAAACACAGGGATTAATTTTCCTTGAAACACTCACAGGTTTAAAGATAAAGGACAAATTGCTTGGCAAGATGTGTTTGGGGTTAACATTGTAAAGTAACTTATGTTAGTTCCTGTCTGCCATGTCCTCCTCTATCATTAATATAATAACAAAAAAAAATAATAGTTTCAACACTGGGTGATATACTTTAAGTTCACTAGGGCCTATTAGAGGCTTCTGAGTGGTTACATAAATAATTAAAATGGACAGTATGGCACACACCTACAATCCCAGCACCACAATCCCAGGCAGGAGCATCATAAGTCTAAGGGCAAATTTGTCTACATAGTGCAGCAATAGAAATGGAAATCCATGTGAAGAACTAGGATGCAGCAGCAGAGAATGGCTGTTTGTTAAATTAATTCCCCTTTCCTCCCAGGTTCACATCTAAATCAGGCGGCTTTAGCCAATGCCCAGAAACTGGATATGTCACTTCCTGTCTTAGTTTGTTTTCCTGTTGCTGGATAAAATTCTCTGACAAAAGGAATGGAGAAGTGTTTGTTTTAGGTCAGCCACCTCTGAGCCTATGAGATGGCTCAGGAGGTAAAGGTATTTACTGCACAAGTTTGCTGGCCTGAATCCAATCTCTAAAACCCAGACTAAGGTGGAAGGAGAAAAAAAAAAACTCTACAAAGTTGTTCTCTGGCCTCCACATGAACACTGTGCCATGCACCCCACCACAGACAAACACCACAAACCTTCCCCCCCCAACATATATATATACTATACATTTCTCTGTTGTTATCTTTTCCATCTGCCAGTTGGACCTCAGTGCTCAAAGTAAGCTTGAGGATCACATGTTAAAGGCAACATCTTAATTTTTTTCCCAGTAATCCTAATGTACACAGAAAAACTAAATCAAAGGCCACGGTGCATTAAGAATGTGGACCATCTATTAGGACCCAGGAGCACTAGTCTCTGCCCTAAAACTTGTGCAAGAACTCTGAAGAAGGCCATTGCCTCCTTCTGGGTCTCAGTTTCTCAGGGGAGAGCAGGCACCGTGACTGAAGTCTGCTCTGATGTTAAAGATTAAATTATTCTAAATAACCAGTGGCCACTTGAATTCTATTCTAGTCAACAAAGGTTTGTGAAATGTTTATTATTTGTCTGGCATTGGGACTGCAGAGATAAATAAATCCAGGCACTTAGAGTGTAAATTTGAAGAAAAATAACTATAATATACGTAGTAGAAAGCAAATGGATCAATCAGTCAATCACAGAGGGCAACTATTCTGCCAGGAGCAGGGTAATTGTAAAAGCCAGTGGGAGGCAATTGTATTTGAATGAGGCTTGGAGGATGACAAAAGGTTACCTTTCAGGCTAGCAAAGTGGAGGCCTATTCCCAGCAGATTCAGGGACTCCATAGTTGAGTGGTCCTGTATATCAATGATGAATGAGTTAAGACACATAGGAGATTCTGATGCATTGTAGTTTCCCAGGGTCTTAGTCTTAGACTAAAAAGAAAAAATAAAGAGGGGTAAAAAAGCTTCTAGGAAGTCAAGAACTAAATTCTAAGGCATAAATCTAGGCTGCCCACCTGAACTCCCTACCCCTTGAGTCCACAGCACCAATGGCCATCCAAAGATAAAACCATTTTATCCCTCTGCTGATATCATGAACTCAAAATAACTCCACTCAGTTTATTTGACCCATACATGAAAATTTGAAATGGCCTCAATTAACCTCACATCTTAAAGAACTCAATTCATAATTTTAGTCTGGTCACAACCCAACATTGTGCTCACCCTCTGGAGTTCACCCACATACGGGTATAATTCTAACAAGGCACTGAAGTAACTATACATAGAAAAAGTGCAAAAATTGTCTGCCCCTGGGGACTATCCTCTGATAACTGTGTATTCATGCCATGTGTGTACTTTTAGAGCAAGTAGGATACCCATCCTCTTGCAGCATGGGGTAATACAAATTCTATTTAGTTGTTATAGCTGTTTAACAAATGATTGCCAATCTAAATATCTAATCAATACAAGTTTTATAGTTATGTGGGTTAATAGTCTTACTTGGGTCTCATTGGGCTGACATCAAGGTAATGCCAGGTTACATTCCTTTCTGGGAACTCAAAGTGAGAAAGCAGGCCCTTACTCCTAGAGTTGCACGTTATACACATTATCATCTTCTTTCTGCCTCTCGCTGCTAATACAAGAAGAAGAAATACATGTCATGATATAGTTAGAATCAGAAAGTTGGTCTTCTCTCAATGAACACTAGAAAGAGTCTTGGTTGAAAAGTAGAGACTAAATTGAGTTGAATAATTAGCTTATAGACAGGTTGGAAGAATGAGAAAGGTCTTGAGAATGGGAGTCTTCATACCAGTCCTTGGAGGAAAGATGATGAATATAAGATGAGATTTGTTGATTTGTTGTCCAGCATCAATATGTAACTGCTGTCAAGCATTTGGGGAGGCAAGGGTTTCTGGCTCAGCATCAAAAGAATCTTGTTTGTTCTTATAAAAATCTTTTTTGGGTCAAAATGATCTCTATCTCTGAGCTTCCATCAATGGATCTCTGGATTCCAGTCGTGATCCTTCCTCCAAGGTCGTATCAGACAATCACAGATAGTTAATATCAAAGCTTTTACTGCTTAGGTGGCTAACCATTGCTTCTTCATATTGCTGTCTTCTAACTCAAACTCTAGAGTATGAGTCTTTGATTTATAAACCTTGTTGCAAAGAAGTCTGGGGAAGCAAAGAAGCCCAGCATCTGTCAGAGTATGTAATTTCTTCATAAAGTAAAACAACAGAAATGGATGCTTCAGTCCATGAGTCCCTAGAGAAGACATAAATGCTTTCTGTCCCAAGCCACAGAACAGCCAGAGTGTTTAAGTGATTTAAACAATGGGGGGGAGGGGAGGAGAGAAATGCATTGTCTCATATAACAACATAACAAGATATCCACCAGAAGATGATTATAAGGTTGTTTCAGAGAGTCAACTGTGTCCTCAAGAACTTAAGTCCCTCCGAACTTTCTGTGTTATTATTCTCTTTCTGTTATTTTAACAGTTAGACTTGGTCCTTTGTGGCTACAAACTAGCCTGCCCAAACAAAGCATTGCATTATCTAAGATTAGATCATATAGTATGGGTAATTGATTATAGAATCATCTCCAACTCATAATTTTTCCCTGTATTTACACCCTTTACAGTAAGTCTTTTTATTTCTTTTCACACAGGAGGCAGTTCTGCAGTCTTTTAATCTAGATTAGACTTGCAGCTTACTCTGGTCAATTGAATGTAGACAAACTGACAGTGCTCTAGGGCCTCGAGATACCATGTGTGTACACACTTGCTAGTCCTCAGCAATTACCATGAGAACCTTCCTAACTGCCCTGATGAAGGAGAAGAAACATCTATTTGTTCACAATGACAGCTAGCCAATCAGTAGGCATGTAAGATTACCCAGAAAACTCAGGTCAGTAGAACTGCTCAGCAGAGCTCCAGCTAAATCAAGTGAAGACTCCAGAGTTCAATAAATGCTTATTGTATTAAGCCACCAAGGTTTGCTATCCAGCATTATGACAGCAATAAGTAATTGATATGCATAGCTCTGCTACAAGAGAGGCTAGAAAGATAGTATCTTATATTAATCTTGGTCTCGCTAAGAAAAATAACAGAGAGATGGGTTGATGGCTCAGTAGGCAAAAGCACATATCACACAAACAGGAGGACCTGAGTCTAAGCCATGTAATAATATCAAGCAATGTGGTAAATATTTGTAATCCCACAACTGGGTAAGTAGAGGCAAGCTATCTAGCACATGAAAATCAAAGAGCCCCAAGTTAATGAATAACACTGCTCAAAAAAGAAGATGGAAACCTCCTGAGGAGCAATATTGGAAATTGGCCTCTGATCACAGGTGCACTCTCTCTCTCGCTCTCTCTCTCATACATGCACAGCAGAAACTGACAACCAATAATGTCTACCACAGCAGCCAAGAACAAGAATAAATACCTACAAGGTCAAGGAAAGGGGAAGATGATGCTAAATGCTTCTATACAATTCTTCAAAAGAGACTGGCCAGTGGGTGAAGGGTTAAGCAGGCAATAAGATGAAAATAGACAAGTCCTTCAGCAGCCAAGATTTATCAGGTCTTTCTGCTTGAGTAGTGATGATAAATACATCAGGGACTGTATTATCAGCAACACAATTGCAGAATCATGGGATGGCTTGCTGAAATACAGAATTCATGAGCTTCTGGAAATAGTCTATATTAAGACACTTCTCTCAGGTCACTTCAGCAGAGTTTGACCAGTCACAATCTAATATATAGTCCATCATTCAGTTAACTCCTAGTGCCTGATAAATCTTTCAGAAAGATCATATAATCAGCTTCAGGGCATGATCCAAATCCAACCCCATAACAAAGTGTGAAATTAACCCAACTTCTTGTCTGGGTCTTCCACAATCCCTCAGGTTTCTCCTTTGTTTCTTTTTGGTGTAGGCTAGGCAAATGCTCAACCACTGGACTGGCTCCAGTCCCACTATTCACTCTTTACTTTGAGACGGGGTCTATCAAAGCAGCACAGGTTACCCTTTAACTCGCTCTGTAGCCCAAGGTCTTAAACATGTGATCCTCCTGCCTCAGTAGGAGTAGCTGAGATTGTAGGTGGACACTGTAAGGCCTGGTTTTGGATTTTATATTTTGAAATAAACTCTTGGAACCCTTACCCCCAGCTCAAGACATGGGCATCTCAACACTCAATCACACAAAAGAAAAAACCAAAACCCTAGGTGAAGAGGTTGTCCTTTACTCAAGGTCACAAACAAGATGGCATAGAGTTTGCTTTGCATTTAACTGTCAACTTAATCCACGTCTGTGTTCAAATGAGGCCTCCCCAAAGAAGACTTCTGAATCTTCCTTTCTTTACTCTGGCTTATTTTTGTTGATAACTCTTACTACAACCTAACACATTCTCCTGTATTTTTTCATTTATTTTGTTAGTCTCAATAAGAATGCTTTATTAGCAAGAAGTCTGTTTTGCTTATAGCTACACTCTCAGTGTCTCTGAAACACAATCTAAATCTAGAAAGTATGAAATGAATGAATTGATAAATGAATGAAAATGACAATGATCAGATTGAGCTGATTATCTATACATGGAAGCACAGAACTCTCTAGAGTTATCCCAACTCTGACCTTCAGCATCTGCAGAATTAATGTTAATGGAATGTGTTCCATCTCTATCCTATATCATTTAGATCCAAAAAGAAGCTCAAATCCCTCCACACTTGTCACAAGAATTATTTCACACACACAAAGAATTCTTGGGCTAACCTTATCAATTATTTGAAGAACAGAGTTAGAGAAGAAACATTTTTTTATTTTTTGAAATTTTCACACATATTTTTGGGTTTTTTGAAGGTTTTTTATAGTTATTTTTTTAAACATTTATCTATTAATTCAAGTTACATCTCCATCACAGTTCCTTCCCTCCTCTCCTCCTATTCCTACCCTCCCACCCTCTACCTCCTCTTCCTCCTATCCTTCTCCTCAGGTGAGGGGGGCCATCACATATCAGTCCCACTCAATTCATCAGTTCTATGAGGGCTAAGAGCTTCCTCTTGCTCTGGGGTCTGACATGGCAGCTCAGCTAGGGTAAAGTATCCCACTAACAGGTAACAAAGTCCATGACTGAGACCACCACCCCCTACTTGCTAAGAGACCTGTATGAAGACCAAGTTGCCTACAATCTATATTTATATAAGAGGGGTCTAGGTTTAGTCTAAGCTTTTTTTTCTTCTTCTTCTTCCTTTTTTTGTTTGTTTGCTTTTGTTGTTGTTGTGTTGGTTTGTTTGTTCGTTTGTTTGTTTTGGTTTTGGTTTTTGTTAGTGTTTCAGTCTCTGTAAGCCTCTGGGGGCCTAGATTGGATGGTTCTGTTAATCTTCATGTGCTGTTCTTGAGCAGTTCTCTCTATCACTCCTCCCTCTCTTATATAGGAATTTCAGAGCTTCACCCATTATTTGACTGTGTGTCGCTGTATCCATTTTGATCTGCTGCTGGGTGGAATTTCCCACAGGATAGATATGTAAGGTTCCTGTTCTTTGGGTCTGTGGTGTAGGAAGTTATCCTGTACTATCTAGCTAAAATGCAGTTATAAAACAAATACATGTCATGTGCATCTTTCTGGATTTGGGTTAGCTCACTCAGGATGAGCTTTTCTAGTTCCATCCATTTGGCTGAAAATTGCATGATTTCCTTGTTTCTGATAACTGAGAAGAATTTCATTGTGTAAATGCACTGCAGTTTTTTTTGTTTTGCTTTGTTTTGTTTTATCTATTCTTTGGTAGAAGGGAATCTGGGTTGTTTTAACTGGCTTGACCTTGCTCAGGTGCTATGAGTTCATGTGTGCAACATCCATGTCATGTCCAGAAGCCACTAGTTCACAACACTCTTCACTCTCTGGCTCTTTCATTCTTTATGCCCTTTTGTCCATATAAGTACAAATAATTTCAAATCACATATTAAATACCTACCTTTTAATGTGCCCCTTAGTCTTAAAACCATAAAAAAAGAGGGGGCCAAGATGGCGGCGACCTACACTGACGCATTTTGAACATGGGGGAAAAAAGAGCCATAAAAAACACAGAGTTATTGGACACTGTGCAAAAACCGGAGGGGCTAGACCCCCCCCCCCCAGGAACACTCCCACCTCCCAAGGGACTGTTAAAAGTCCCAGTGTAAGGCTCTTCCCCCATCTCTCGCAGACACGGAAGCCTCTAAACCCGGGATTCAGGAACTCCCATTTGGAGAGGTGCCTGGTAAGATCGACCCCAACTCACAGCAGGCAGAATCAGAGGCCACTTGGCGATAGATCACTAGCCTATTGGACTCCCCACACCTCAGGTAGAACTTATACCCACTTAAAAAACTTTGCGAGATAGTGGAAGTCTTAGCAAGGAACAAACAGGGGGCTCAGCGGGTGGTCCGTAGCCACTCGTGAAGCGGAGGGCGGGAGGTTCCGAGAGAGTGCGAGAAGATGGGAACACAAAGGCTGGCGGGAGGGGCCGAATCCCACACACTCACGGGAAGGCAGCTGGGGAGGGAGCCCGGCTGGCAGGACCAAATCCCCGCAAACCCAAGGCAGGTCAACTGGGGAGAGAGCCAGGTGTGGGCGGGGCCAGGGATCCACGCACCCATGGCTGATCTGCTGGGGCGAGAGGACCACTCAGGCGGCCGGAGGATCTGGGGCTCGGTGCACCCACGGCCGAGCAGCCAGGGAGGGGGACCCGCGGCTGCGCAGACAGGGAGGTAAGCAGGCACAGAGGCCAGGCCTGTGGCGAGAAGCCTAATGAGAAACCACAAATCGGGACCATAGCTGTACTCTGGAAAATCCAGACATATTAGGTGTGGAGCCAGACCCTGTCAGCCTCCGTGACAACAAACAAAGCCCACAGAATCTGTGCCTGGGCAAACAGGTCCATACCATCAGAACCATTACAGGCTGATAACTCAGAGTGCAACATAGAGAAGTCTGAGTTGGGAGCAGTGAAACAATCCTGGTCCATTACTCACAACGTGGGAATAGGCTGCACCAGCTCACAGCGACTCAGGCGATTAAAACCACAGTGACCCTGAAATCCCCCTGTAAGCAACGACAGATAGCCAAGTAACTCGTCCCCTGCACCAAACCATCCACTGTGGTTCCAAGCACAGAAAACAGACAGCTAAACGTATCCAATGGCCAAAGGTCAAAAAAAAAAATAGAAATCAAGGAAATATGACTCCAACAAAGCAGAAATATCCTAGCTCATCCAATTCGGGTGACCTCACACCAACAGAAACACATGAAAACGTTGACAATTCTGCGTTATTGAAAGTGATAGAGTCCCTGCAAGAAGAACTTAAATCTATGAAGGAATTCAAAGAAGCCACAATTCTACAAGTCAAAACAAGGAACAACACCATTAAAGAGCTCCAAGCCAAGGTGACAGAGCTTGAACAGGAAAAGGAAAAAGCAATGAAAGATTTTCATACAAAAACAAGCAAGCTGGAGAAGGAAATGTACAAAACGAACAAAACCATACAAGACATGAAAATAGAAATAGAAACAATAAAGAAAACACAGTCAGAGTTAAAAGAGGAAGTGGAGAACCAAGGGAAAAGAACAGGAACTACGGATGCGAGTATCAACAATAGGATGCAAGAGATGGAAGACAGGATCTCAGGCATGGAAGATTTGATGGAAGAAATCAGTACAACATGCAAAGAAAATGAGAAGGCTAAAAAATCTCTCACCCACAACATCCAAGAAATCAAGGACTCAATGAAAAGATGGAACCTAAGAATTATAGGTATAGAGGAAAGAGAGGACTCCCAACTTTAAGGTCCAGGAAATATCTTCAACAAAATCATAGAGGAAAACTTCCCAAACCTGAAAAAAGAGATGCCAATAAAAATCCAAGAGGCTTACAGAACACAAAACAGATTAGATCAGAAAAGAAACTCCTCTCGCCACATAATAATTGAAACACCAAATGTACAGAACAAAGAAAGAATATTAAAAGCTGTAAGAGAAAAAGGTCAAGTCACATACAATGGCAGACCCATCAGAATTACACCTGATTTCTCCTCAGAAACGTTAAAAGCTAGAAGGGCCTGGTCAGATATACTACAAGTCCTGAGAGATCATAGTTGCCCAGCCAGACTACTTTACCCAGCATAATTCTCTATCAACATAGATGGAAAAAACAAGATATTCCATGACAAAATCAAATTTAAACAATATCTACCCACAAACCCAGCCCTACAGAAAATCCTAGAAGGAAAATCCCAACCCAGAGAAGAAAACTCCACCCAAGAAAACAAAGGGAATAGAAAACCCCTCAGCAACTAAACCAAAGAGGCACAGGACCACCACCTATACCAAACTAATGGGAAATAACAACCCCAGGTCACTAATATCCATCAACATCAATGGACTCAACTCCCCAATAAAAACACATAGGTTTACAGAGTGGATCCGCAAGCAAGACCCTTCCTTATGCTGTATACAAGAGACACATCTAACTACGAAAGATAGACACTGCCTCAGAGTAAAGGGCTGGGAAAAGGTTTTCCAAGCAAATGGACCCAGGAAGCAAGCTGGAGTAGCCATCCTAATATCAAACAAAACAGACTTCCAACTGAAGTTAATGAAGAAAGACAAAGAAGGGCACTATATACACATTAAAGGGAATATTCATCAAGAGGAAATCGCAATACTGAACATCTATGCCCCAAATACAAAGGCACCTACTTTTGTAAAAGAAACACTTCTAAAATTTAAAGCGCACGTCGATCACAACACATTAGTAGTGGGAGACTTCAACACCCCACTCACAACAATGGACAGATCATCAAGACAGAAGACAAACAGAGAAATATTGAGTCTAACAGAGATCATGAAACAAATGGACCTAACAGATATCTACAGAACGTTTCACCCAAACACAAAGGAATACACCTTTTTCTCAGCACCCCATGGAACCTTCTCCAAAATCGACCACATAGTTGGTCACAAGGATAGTCTCAATAGATACAAGAAAATTGAAATAACACTTTGAATTTTATCAGACCACCACGGAACAAAGCTGGTCTTCAACAGCAAAAGAATCAAAAGAAAGCCTACACACACATGGAAATTGAACAACTCCTTACTGGATGACCACTGGGTCAGGGAAGAAATAAAGAAGGAAATCAAAAACTTCTTAAAATACAATGACAATGAAGACACAACATACCCAAACCTACGAGATACATTGAAAGCTGTGCTACGAGGAAAGTTCATAGCACTAAGAGCTTTCAAAAAGAAAATTGTGACAGCTCATATTAGTGAACTAACAGCTAAGCTAGGTGAATTGGAAAAAAAAGAAACAAACACTCCCAAGAAGAGCAGAAGGCAGGAAATCATCAAACTTAGGGCTGAAATCAACAACTTAGAATCAAAAAGAACTATACAAAGAATCAATGAAACCAAGAGTTGGTTCTTTGAGAAAATCAACAAAAATGACAGACCCCTACCCAAATTAACTAAAAGGCAAAGGGAAAGAACACAAATCAACAAAATCAGAAATGAAAAGGGAGAAATAACAACAGACATTGAGGAGATCCAGAAAATATTCGGGCATTACTTTAAAAATCTATATTCCACTAAATTTGAAAACCTATGCAAAATGACAATTTCCTCGATAAATTCCACCTACGAAAACTAAATCAAAATCAGATTAACAGCTTAAACAGCCCAATAACACCTAAGGAAATAGAAACAGTCATTAATAATCTCCCAACCAAAAAAAGCCCAGGGCCAGATGGCTTTAGCACGGAATTCTACCGGACCTTCAAAGAGGAACTAACATCATTACTTTTCAAACTCTTCCACCACATAAAAACAGAAAGAACACTGCCAAACTCATTCTATGAGGCCACTGTCATTCTTATTCCTAAACCACACAAAGACTCAACAAAGAAAGAGAACTTCAGACCAATCTCCCTCATGAACATAGATGCAAAAATACTTAATAAAATACTAGCAAACCGAATTCAAGAACTCATCAAAAGTATCATACACCATGATCAAGTAGGCTTCATCCCTGGAATACAGGGATGGTTCAATATAGGAAAGTCTATCAATGTAATTCACTACATAAACAAGATGAAAGAAAAAAAAACACATGATAATCTTGCTAGCTGCAGAAAAAGCACTTGACAAAATCCAACACCCCTTCATGCTAAAAGTTCTGGAGAGAACGGGCATACAAGGACCATATCTAGAAATAATAAAGGCAATATACAGCAAGCCAGTAGCCAACATCAAATTAAATGGAGAGAAGCTTGAAACATTTCCTCTAAACTCAGGGACAAGACAAGGATGTCCACTTTCACCATATCTCTTCAATATAGTACTTGAAGTCCTTGATAGAGCAATAAGACAACTAAAGGAGATCCCAGGGGTAAAAATTGGAAATGAAGAAGTCAAATTATCCCTATTCGCAGATGATATGTTAGTATACATAAGCGACCCCAAAAACTCCACCAAAGAACTCTTACAGCTGATAAACAACTTCAGCAAGGTGGCTGGATACAAAATTAACTCAAAAAAAAATCAGAAGCCCTTCTTTATACAACAAACAAATATACCGAGAAAGAAATAAGGGAAACAACCCCCTTCACAATAGCCACAAACAACATAAAATACCTGGGGGTAACTTTAACCAAGCATGTAAAGGACCTATATAACAAGAAATTCAAGCCCCTGAAGAAAGAAATGGAAGAGGCCTTTAGAGATTGGAAAGATCTACCATGCTCATGGATAGGTAAGATCAACATAATAAAAATGGCTATCCTACCAAAAGCAATATATAGATTTAATGCAATTCCTATCAAAATACCAACACAAATCTTTATAGACCTGGAAAAAGCGATTCTCAGCTTCATATGGAACAACAAAAAGCCCAGAATAGCTAAATCAATCCTGTCCAATGAAAAAACATCTGGAGGTATCACCATCCCAGATTTCAAGCTGTACTACAGAGCAACAGTAATAAAAACAGCATGGTACTGGTATAGAAACAGACCAGTGGATCAATGGAATCGAATTGAAGACCCAAACATGGACCCACACCTATGGCCAACTAATCTTTGACAAAGAAGCCAAAACCACACAATGGAAGAAGAACAGCATCTTCAACAAATGGTGCTGGTCCAACTGGATGTCCAACTGCCAAAGAATGAAATTAGACCCATACCTATCACCCTGTACCAAACTTAAATCCAAGTGGATCAAAGACCTTAACATAAAGCCGGCCACACTAAATATACTAGTAGAAAAAATAGGAGAAACCCTCGAACTCATTGGCACAGGTGACAACTTCCTGAACAGAACACCAACAGCTCAGGACCTGAGATCAACAATCAATAAATGGGACCTCATGAAACTGAAAAGCTTCTGTAGGGCAAAGGACACTGTCATTCGAACAAAACGGCAACCAACAGACTGGGAGAAAATCCTCACCAACCCCACATCTGATAGAGGGCTATTATCTAAAATCTACAAAGAACTCAAGAAACTAAATGCCAAGAAACCAAATAATCCAATCAAAAAATGGGAGATGGAGCTAAATAGAGAATTCACAAAGGAGGAATCCCTAAGGGCTGAGAGACACCTGAAGAAATGTTCAACATCCTTAATCATCAGAGAAATGCAACTCAAGACGACCCTGAGATTCCACCTAACACCTGTTAGAATGGCTAAGATAAAGACCTCAAATGATAGCGCATGCTGGTGAGGGTGTGGAGAAAGGGGAACCCTACTCCATTGCTGGTGGGAGTGCAGGCTTGTGCAACCACTATGGAGGTCTGTCTGGCGATATCTTAGAAATCTAGGAATAACCTTGCCTCAGGACCCAGCCATACCACTTCTGGGTATATATCCAAAGGACCTCTCATAGAGACAAGGGAAGTCTCCTCTTCTATTTTCATAGCAGCCTTAGTTGTAATAGCTAGAAATTGGAAACAACCCAGATGTCCCTCAACTGAAGAATGGATTAAAAAATTGTGGTACATCTATACAATGGAATATTACTCAGCTATAATAAACAATGAAATCATGCAATTTGCAACCAAATGGATGGATCTAGAGAAGCTCATCCTGAGTGAGCTAACCCACTCTCAGAAGGATGCACATGGCATCTATTCACTTATAGTAGGATTTTAACTATATCGTACAGGATATCTGTACTACAACCAACACACCAAAAGGAACATGGACATAATTTTTTTTTATCTTTTTCGTTTTCCTTCTTTTTTCTTTTTTTCTTTTTTCTTTTTCCTTTTCCCTTCTCTTTTTCCTCTCTTTTTTTGTTGATATTTTTTGTTTTTGTGGGTTTGTGAGTTTGTTGGTCTTTTTTTTTTTAGTATTCCCCCAGCAGCAAGGAGACACCTTTCACTGGCAGTACTGCCTCGTAGGCCCCCGGTGAATGAAGAGGCTCTTGGCCCTCATATGACTCCTGATCTGTGGTGAGAGACTGTTAGGCAGGGACACTCCACCCCAGAGGAACAAGACGGAAGGGTCAGGGGGTAGATCATGGGAGGGTGGGGCTGGGAAGTGGGAAAAGAGGACAATATGATAAGGATGTAACCTGAAGCAACAAACAAATAAATTTATTAAGTAAAAAAAAAAAAGGCGGGGGGCAGGTGGCAGGGAATGGAATAGAGGATACAGCCGTTCGGCCTGGTTTTGCAGACTTCCAGGTGTCGAGAAGACGTGGAGCTAAGGTAAAATACAAGAGAATTGTGGTGTTGGCCCATGCCTTTGACTTCAGCGGAGCCGGGGGGAGCACCGTGGAGTTGTTGGTCTTATGTATTCTGGAGTCATACGGAGCGGATTGGTGAGGGTGCATACTCTTGGTCCCACCATTCAAGAAGAGTACACCCTTGGTCCTAGCTCCCAGCACACTGGAGACAGAAACAGGCAGATCCCGGAGCTCAGGGTCACCCTGATGCAGGGCAAACTCTAAATAGAGAAAGACTTCAATCCAGGAGTGGTGGAACACATCTTTGATCCCTTCAGATGGGAAACACAGGTCTCTGATCCCAATAATTAGAGTTCAGAGACATACACATGGGATTTGGAGGGACCTAGGTTTGGAGGCTACTTACAAAAGGCCTTCTCGATGCAGGCAGATTGTCCTTTGGGATCTCAAAATATATACACTAGAGCTGGTTTAGCTCCAAGGTGACAGAATGATTTCTTCTTTAACCCGGATTGAAAGATAACGCTTTGTATGTTGTCGGAAGGCCAAATTTGCTTCAGGAGAAGTACTACCTAGCCCCCCCCCCCAAAAAAAAAAAAACAGGGCAATTGTCCTAGGGTTGGGATTGGTACAGGGCTCTGTTCTTATCGTTCCAGGAGAATCGAGGCGTCCATTGGGGGAGCCCGGGGATGGCTGGACAGTGGAAACCTCAGCAGTGAGGAGAATCAGGCACCAAGGAGGACGAGTGACCCAGTTGATTCTGCCTGGCAGACTTCCTCAATGGCTGTCTCCATCGGGGGCCTACAACCACCACAGCAATCCAATGTCACTGGGACCGTTCAGCTCTACGCAATGCCCCGGCAGGAACCTCAGTGAAGCCTGCAAGATCAGCTTCTGCCTACAAACCCCTTAGGTCATCTAAACAGCTGAGAACAGAAGGACTGAACATAAAAGGATTATACTAACATTTTTAACCATTTTTTCCATTTGAGTTCGGGCCCCAAACAGGTCTACTATGACCCAAATCAGCAGGAAGTCACTTTAAGAGAGCGACGTCCCATGCCCAGAGGGTGGGGAAGGTGTTTCTCCGCCCTTCTTTTTGGTTATTTGAAGGATAACTGAAAACTCCGATATTTTTTTAATAATTTATTTTTTATTTCTTCAAGTTACATCTCAATCACAATCCCCTCCCTACTCCCCCCTCCAGTCCCACCCTTCCACCCTCCTCCCCCTCAACCCCACCATCCTCTTCCCCCCTTTTTTTTAGTTTAAGGTATTTATTTTCCCCCCAACAGCTCTCCCTTTCAGTCCAAATAATGGTTCTTTTTCTTATAACTATAAATACAATACAAAACAACAGAAATAAATAGGCCATGATTATAAGAGTTATATGGCTTAGCATACATTCCCAATGTCCAGTCCATATGTATTTGGCACCTGACTTTAACATTCTACTATCTAACCATCTCCATGAGTTTAAAGTTCTATATCTAACTCAGCTTTCATACTAACTTG